>APFE030060203.1:1442-89331 GCA_000404065.3 Pinus taeda
CATGTTAATTCTAGCAAAAAATTATCAAAACGTTTAGTTTTTTTGTTATATTTATATTAAAAATGGTTATTTTATGTCCATTGTTAAAAAATGTTGTTTTTTAGAAACAATTATTTCATGTGGATTGAAAAATTAATTAAGGATGTATAAATATGTAGATTATCTAAAATTCAAACTATCGACTTTCTAATTTAAGAACGCAAAACAATAAAACCCCCCCTAAAAAAAAAAAATAAGATAGAGAAGAAGAAAATATGAATAAGATGACGACTTCAAAAACTATCAAATTTAGAAAATAATTTTTCACATTTCACACATTAGAAAATTAAAAGTCAAAAAATAGGCCTTTTAAAAAAAAGGTGTGATGCAGAATACTCACTTTTTAAAATCAGCATGAAAATCACTACCATTCTAAAACTTGATTTCATCCTTGAACATGAAAAAAAATTAAAGTTCCAAAAACCATGTTCTAAAAAAAACATGTGTATTCTGCATCACCACTTTTGAAAATCGAGTCATTTTTTTGCTATCTCTACGAAACGGGTAACAGTATCAGTTCTCGTTTCAAAGTTTACATTGTTGAACTATATGTATCCTTATTCTCAACTTCAAAACCACAAACTTGTGTTCAAAAACCATTGAAGTTTGGAGGAGAACAATACCACTATTCGCAAGAGTCTGAATAGCCTACTCTAAAGTCCTAAGAAGGTCGAAGTCCTTAGCAAGAGAAGTGAGGTTTTTGGCATTAATCAAAAGATTTTCTTTATCCATTACATGAAGCCAAATTATTTGAAGTATCCTCAAATATGGACCTTAGAAATTCTAGGCATTTTTCGTTGATAAGTGAATTTTTTATTAAAGATTGTATCAATTCTCTCCATCAAGAAAAGAACCAAGTATAGTCACTTTGTAAAGGAACCAAGTTTCTTGTAAATGAGTGATAGAAGAATCCCTAGAAGGCTTGATTCCAAAATGTTTTGGACTTACTACCTGTACTAAAGGACCACAATATTGATCATAATCACCTAGAAGGAGATCAATATTCCTCTATATCTCAGTACATACCTAGATCAATTTATGAAGGTATTTTGGAAGGGTATACAACATCTACAATCAAGGTAAGTCTTGCAAACTTTCATAGTTACCCTATATTCCATACAAGTTTGATTTCAAGACACCGTTGCACAATTGTGCAGTCACGAAAATATATATATATATACTTGTTCTCTAAAGCATGAACATTCGATTAAGAGATCTTACCTTCAAATGGTCTAGTAAAAGAATCAAATTTTTTAGTATGTAAGTAAGAATTCTATTCACTCTGTGATTCACACTCGCTCTCTAGCGTTTGGCAAAAGGTTTTTTTTGACAAATTATGAGTATATATTTGTCATCCTTATCACTTCAATAGAGATTAAAATGACAATTTTTTGTGATACTTGTATTTGAAATTCCTACTTGAAACAGACAATTTGGAACTAATAAAAAAAATGAGAAGAAATAATACCCCACAGAGATTGTCTTTGAATCTACAATAACCCTAGAGGAATCTCATGAAGTGAATTTAGTATAATTTTTAGAACAACTTGAGGAAGTAAATTTGGCTCATCCTAGCCATCAGTCAAGTGTTGAAACTTTTCCATCTAAGTTGTCTTAATTTTTCAAGGAAAGCAACAAGCTCGAAGGGACTTATAACTATCAAGGTTTGAGGAAGATGATAGACGTCATCCTCATTGAGAATAATGCTATGGGTTATGTTCTATGCAATGTTATAGAACCAAACAAGAAGGATACATATGCATGGAAAAAATATTTCAAAGGTGAGATTAGGGCTCAAAGGATATTGGTGGTATCACTTAAAGATATCGTTATCCCTTTTGTGGTAGAAATAAATAAGGGAAAGGACATCTATGAGAAATTGAATAAGATGTATTCAGTGATCACCTCAGGTCAAAATAATGTGCTTAGGAGTAGGTTGTACAAATAAATAATTATTTTGAAAAAGACATTGCATATGATCTTGTGAAGATGCCTCAACTAAGAGATCAGTTGTGTGCTCTTAGTGAAACAATTACTGCTGAAGAAATGAAAACTTGTGTTTTCAATGCACTTACTTCAGAATGAAACTCCTTTGTCACCAACATATACTCAATAAACGAAATAAATAGTTTCAATGAACTTTGGTCCCAATGTGTGATGGAATAATCCTAGATGAAGGAAAAAGAGGAAATTGATCCTCTTGGAAAGTCTCAAGGTTATGCAGCAAGGATGAAAACATTGGACAAAGGAAAGTTTGAAAGATCTCGTCATACAAGTAAGAATTTTGATGTCTCAAATGTAATATGCTTAAAGTACAATGAGTTGGGTCACTTTTGAAGGGATTTCCCGAAACTTATGAAGGAATCCAAACAAATGAAGGATGGAGCACATGTAGCCGAAGACGTCAATGAACCTAAAAATAAGAAGGAGAAAGAAGAAGATCTTAGGGATCTCTTTTCTAATATGAATCCATCATGATGATTTTGTACAGTTAGAGTAGGGAATGTAGTTGCATTGGTAGAATTCACAACATCATGGTTTTCATATTGTATTTAAATATTTTATGGTATATATGTTGTTCACATGTCACAATAGTTATCTAGCAAGAATAAAATTCATGTTGCAAATCGATTAAAGATGTAATAGGATAATTTAAGGATCCCTTATGTGATGACATGGAGTGATTTATTTTAGGAAGAATAACCATGGTGGTATCATCACTATTGCTTTTCTAACTTGTAGTGAGATTCTTGGAAGATTGATTGATTCGATTGCAGCATGAAATATCTCATCTAGGAGATGACAAGAAGTTGGTAATAGGCTATATGATCAGCTGAGACATGGTGATGATGTTTCGCTAAATAAGACTTTGATGATGAGTGGAGAAAGACCATGATGATGATGACAAAGACATGATATGACCCTGCACATCAAAAGAAGACTTGTTTCATGATGATGATGACTTGGATAAGTGATTTTGGCACTGATTCCAAATAAGTTAGCATAGTACGCAATTACAGTAGGTTGCAGATGGTTCGATAATCATGTCTTGATATATCACTTTCTTGATGCTCAAAGGGAGCCATGTTCAATCCGCATGATGATTGATTACGGCTGATGTAGATTTTTGATATGGAAAGTGATGGTAGACCCTGTCAAAACAATAAATTTGGTGATGCAAATAGCTCCTCAATGTTAGAAAATGTAAGTCCTCAATTATATTGATGATGAGCTATGAGTAGTTATTATAATGGTATTGGAGATCTACTAGTTGTTGATGGATGTATCTCTCAGTTGAGAAGGAGATTTGGTTGCATTCCCTATGTGATGGGAATATGTATATCCTCTATTTTTGAGAGAGTGATGATGTTGGACACCCCTCCTTGGTTAAGAGGGAGTGTAGGACATGATTTTGTACTTCATGTGTCATGCACTAGACCAGGACTAACAGTCGTAAGCCTTAGTGAAGGCCATGAAGGGATAATGGCATTCAGAGGATTGGGTAAGAATCTGAGACCGATACTCCTTGACGACTGAGAATCCAAGAGAGGTAGTAGTACCATGACCAACACTCTTTGAGGATTTGGTAGGGTATCCAAAACAAGAGTGGGTGAAGAGGACCAATATGCTTTGAGGATTGGGAATCCAAGATAATAACAGTCCTAGAGGGACATACGTATGAGCACCAGGGTGGGGTATATGTCATGAGAGGTAATGTGATGTCCCACATAAAGCCTCCTAAATTTCTATTATGATATATAGAGAGATGGATCTTGTCAGTCAAGGCATTGCATATGTGACATTTGACAATGATAGTTATGATGATGTTGATGCTTAAGAGTAATTTTCAAGGTTTTATTGTCCATGTACCTGTTTTATCAATTATGAATACCTCCCTAGTTAATAAGGAGTGTTGAAAATGGTAACTAGCTCTGGTCTTCATTATTATCTATGTACCATGACTTGATGTAATCAATGTACTTGTCAAAATAAAAAGAAAAAAAATTGTATTTTTGCAAAAGAAAATTATTTATTCAAGAATGTGTTTCTTTCCCATTGATTATTTTGTCTTAGGTTTAGCACCCACTGCGTGCTCTAGGGTTTTGAAAAGGTGAAATTCAAGGTCATCATAATAATTCCCTTGGAGGGATCTTGCATTAATGTAAAAGAAATATTTTTAAGTGTAAAATGTGATCTAGAAGCTAGCAAGTGATGGGTCATCTAGCCCATCAAAGTAGCTCCACAAGAGGCACTTGAACCTCACCAAAAGACTATATAAATGAGAGTTATTCAACCTCATTCGAGTCACATAAGTAATTCACTCTCTTCAAGAATTCTGAGGCAAATTTAGAGCGAGAAAGAGGAGAAGGATAGGAAGGAAAGGAAGAAGGTCTATTTTTTTGGCTTGTGCATCAATTCTTTATTTGGAAAGATCACACATATGGGAGGATATTGATCTCTATTCATATTTCAAGCTAAATAAGAGAGGCAGAATGAATTATAGAGAGAATAAATTTTGTTTGAGTGACTCTCCTATCACTTGTTGAGTTGTCTTCATCAAAGGTCTTGGAAGTCTTCCTTGAATTTCTATAAGAAGAGATTTTTTGGGTTTTTCCCTTATGGAGGGGTTTTGCCTTGGTGTGGATCCTATTTTTGGTGTTCTTGTCTCCATTGTGATCTTATTTATTAGCATTGTCTTGATGATGAACACAAAATAATAATGATGGTGATGAACTAACATTATATCACAAGAATTGTCGATATACAAGAGAAAATATTATAAAAGAAAACGTAATTTTGTTTTCCTAGTTTTTCTCAACATCTATGGTCTTGGAAGATTTGCAATGTTGAAATAAAAAATTGCTTGAAATGAAATGTAAAGCAAAACTAAATCATGCACCTGGCAACCAAGCACTTGATGGGTTAAGGTTGAGTAGAACTTTGATGAGTTTTTTTCATGTATATGATTGCAACCCTAATTAATCTTTCAAATCTAGATACATAAATGAAAGTACCTACAAAAAAAACAGAGGAGAAGTTAGATCAAATATATAATTAATAAATAGAAGAAAAATAATATCATTACCTTATGCCCAATTAATAGAGTAAGAGTTTCTTCTATGGACCTGCATGAAAAATGGTAGTTTATGGTCTTTCACTCAAATACAAACACAATGGTAAAACCTTTCTTATTTCTTATAAACCTTTATGTAACTCCCACTGAGCCAAGACATATAACAAAAATATCAAACAATTTTTTTTCTCACCTAAACCCTTACCATTTTGAGCTATTTGCTTCAAATAGTTGTTCCACTTCGACATCTGAATTGATACTAGTTCCCATGCACATATTCATGAGAGAAATGAGGAATACTTGGATTAAATTTGACCAAATATTAAATTTAATTGCATGGATAAATAATAATTAATAGGACTTGAGTGCATGAATACCTGAATGAGATCCTGTCAGTTTCAAGAATAAATTGTTTGAGTAGTTTAGTCTTGGAGAAAACCTCTCTCCACTCGGCGAAGCAGCAACGAAGTCAACGTTAACTTTGTTGTTTCTATGTTGAATAGAGGGTGTTTTACTCCAAGATTATCCAAATCCTAATATATTATCTATTGAACAGGACCAACCATGTGAAGGTGAAAGCTGTCATCGCCCCTTCACCCCTCACATCACTCTCAATTCCCCAGTACCTAATCTATGTACTATGTAGAAAATGGTTGAAAGAAAGATGCTAAGATACATAAAAAAAAACAAATATAAAACATTCATTAATTCAGTAATTCCTTCATTTATAAATCCAAAAAATAGAAAACATTCATTCATTCATTCAAATAAGAAACATTCACTTTTCGTAAATCCACATAAATAAAAATATGGAAATTATTCATTAACATTCAACATTCATTAATCATAGACATAAAATACTTCATATCAAAAACATTTATCATCAAAAATAATTTTCATATAATGGTACGTGATGTTTCTAATGATATAACTAGTAAAAATGTTTATTTTTATTTTTATTTATTTTTGAAGGCCTGGTCATGTACTCATGACGTTGTTGAGGTTGTTGCAAGAGGGGTGGATCATTAGCTATAACAAGAAAGAATGCTAAATTGATTTTTTTTTTATTATTCATTAATAAAAATATAATTAGAGTTTTCTTTACCTCGTGAACTAATCGACATTGTTGGAATGGCTGCCATGTGCTCCTCTTCTGGTATAGGATCCTCATGTATGACACTCTCTGCCATTGAAAGTTGGCTTGTGGTGTTTGTATGTTGTGGTGTGATCTCTACCAAAAATACTATATAAGAAAGAAAAATGTTTTTCGAGTAGACAATGTAAAAGTTAAAAACAAGCATTCATAATTGAACTTATGACATAAAAAAAAAAAACTTTAAAATATGGTTATCACCTGATATCTCTGAAGGTGTTGGTTGAACATGTTGATCATATCTTTAATATCATGACTTTTATTTCTAATGTGAATCAAATGAGAAAATTCTATGTTCTTTCTAACCATAAGCTTATTGATTATTATGATTGGGTTAGGAGACATGTACAACTCATCATCATCAAACCCATCAGGATCACTAAGCACTTCCTCAACAACATCTGTGGAATTCTATAAGAATGGTGCCTTCCCCTTATCACCCTATTTATAAAATAAGTGTAATTTGTAATTTTATTCCACCTTCCTCGGCTATAAACATTCAAAGACTTGAATTTGATGAAACATTTTGGATCAATAAAAAATTCCAATTTAATGAGTAAGGTCAATTTGAATGGGCATCATTTGACTCAGAACCATCATGAGGTGACTAGACAATGGGCTGTAATATTTTTGTTAATTGAACTAAATTGGATTAGTTGTATATTAGGAGCCCTATTTAGTAGTACTAAGTGAGTCAATGGTATTTTCAATGAGAAGATTTTCCTTCGTTGATCATGATATTTTCAAATGGATAGTTGAGTTAATTTTCACTTGAGTTGAAACCATTATGTAATTGAAAGGGGCACGTGAATATGAACAATTTAATCACTGAAAATTAGAAAACTAAAACCTTAACTATTCATTTGGAATGTTGATTGAGGCATTACAATAAAAGGAGTAGTTCAGGGAGACAAGAAGAAAAGTATTATTCAAGGAAAGGAAGGCATCATAGATTTGGAAGTATCTAGGATCCTATATTTAAGACATTGAAAATCTTAATTAGATGTCACAATGATGATAAAGAATAATAATTAAATTATTACAAGTGCCTCATACCTTCCTTGGTCGGGTGGTTTCTTCCCTGCTTTTTGAAGTTCCTTCTCATTTGCATCTGCCATGAGTGCTCTCCACTCCACCTCTAGAATCATTAGAGGGTGCTCATGCAACCTAACCCTTTCTAATTGAGACCTATACCAGTAGGTATTCCTTTGAGGTAACTCTAGTTTTTTTGAAGGTATCCTCATTAAAAAGGAAAATAATATTATTAATAAGTTCATATTTTAACTTAGAACTTTGGGATTTCTAGTTTGTATGAATGGTGGGCCCAAATATTTCCAAGATTATGTCATACAAACACCTATAGAATACATCATTTCCTGCAAAATGATAATATCATTAGTTTAAAATAATCACAGAATATACGTTAATTTCATATATATTGTACTTAAGATTTAAAACACTTCTTAAATACTTGGAATTTTCTTTATTTTCATGGGGACATTGTCATCATCTACAAAAAAATTAATTGGTATTGTTCTCGTGCTAGTAACATAAGAAGATCTAGGAAATATCACTTCAAATTCTGCAATCATATCATGCTCTACATCCACAACATCATCTGCATATCTTGACATGTGTTGTTCAACAGGTGCATATCCCGTGATGTGTGGTTGAGCGGGTGTACCAGTCTTAATGACCAGTGTGTCACTCATAGGTGGAGCATCAATGCTGCTACCAATGTCAGCCCCCATACTCTCAACATGAGGTTCGTACTCCACCAAAAACACTTGTAAAATAAAGAGCTTTTTTATAAAGGATGAGATAATTGAAATCATAAACAAATAAACGAGATAATTAAATGAGTTGCTCACTCCATACTTACAAATTTGGCACATCAAGGTTTCAATTCTGTCTCTTATATCTTCTATCTAAGGCTCAATCAGAACTAAAGAACTAAATTTCTTGTTTTCTTTCATTCAAAGCTTCTTTATTGTTTGGATTAGATTGACAAACATAAAAATTTATTCTTCAGTAAGCTCTTCCTCTAGAGCATATGTGGTTTGCTCTAAGGTTTGTGGCTTCCCCTTATCACCATGTTTATCAAATAAGTGTAATTTTCAATTCATGCACAATTAATCATCATTATATTAATAAGAAAACCACTACTAACATGTGTCTAAATTTATATAGAAAGTTCATGTTATATCATGGCTAATGGAAAAGGTTCTAAATTTATAAAAACTTCATCATCTTGGAAGTCTCTTAGAAGAGGAATTATGACAAGATCAATATATATTCCATATTTTATAAAAACAATACTTTGAAAAGGATGAAGGAATGCATTTTCTCAAGTTGGTCATATGCACAATGAATCTTTCATTCAGTTACATAATGCTTAAAAATATGAATTTAACTTACTCTATAATGGATAAAATGCTACTATAGAATAAATCTCATGGTTATATTATTTTACGTACAACTACATTGATGATTACCTGTGTTGAGGTTCGTACTCTTTGTCTTTGATCAACCTGCCACAATATTTTAACCATGATGTATTAAAATGTTTCCTCAACTTACAAGATGGCTAACAATATATTATAGTACATGACAATTATAACATACAATAGACATTGCTTACAAGTTGGGTAAAATTGAATACATATCGTCCCCATAATAGCAATATTTTTATATATTCTATAAAAATTACAATCAATGAGAAATTGTTCCCCTACAACTATTGATTCAATGGCACATACGAATATGTTGGAATTATGATACAAGTGTTGTCCTTGATGGCAACTTACTTAGAGGTATGATACAGGTGTTGTCCTTGATGGAAACTCAATCAGATGACAGATCATAGTACAACAGGTCAAGAGAGAGGTATAGGTAGGTTAACCTTGATGAAAGTGCGTATACATGCGGATGAGCAGAAAAAAAGGCACGTATACGTACACATGCAACTTCACAGAAGGAAAGGTGCATACATGCTGGAAAAATAAGATTTTGTCCATGGTATTTGGTCTGTGGTATGTGGTCCATGGTATTTTGGCATTGGTCCATGGTATTTGGTTTGAAGTGTTGACCCCAGGTATTGGGTCCAAGGTATTGGTCCTACATGGTTTTGGACCATGGTATTAAGAGAGGCCTAAACCTATATAAGGAGAAGGTCATTAGGCTAAGAGGGATGTGAGCAAGTGATGAATATCTGATGAAGTGTGAGATCTAGTATGCAGGTTATGGGTTTGTGATGCTTTGCTTGATTTGAACCAAGGATGCACCCATGTGGATGATCATGAACGATGGATTGGGATCTTAAGGCTTGGAATGTATTATCATTATGTGGTTTGATCATGGATATACTAGATCTGAATTATTGACGCATGTTTTATTGTATGAATGTTATGGTCTAGGTATGACTGATGTCTGGAACAGTTGCAAAGTTATGAGTAAATATTTGCAAATCTATATGCGGGTTGGATTTGGTAAAAGCACATATGTACGCCGGTTTGATTCATAATAGTAGTGTATACATTATGAGATATGATATTTGAAGTTGTAGTTGGATCTGGTTATTGTTGCAGAGTTCTATTGTCTATTCTGTGTTCTGGTGACTATATTGTTGACAGAGTTTTAGTGTTTCAGCATTGGGTGATTCAGAGATCAATGATGCAGGTGTAGTTGATGGATGTATTGTAGTGGTGGTTGATTTTGTGCTTCAATGTTGTTGATGGGTCTAGTATGAAAATTGGATGAAACGTGTCCTTCATATTATGGTGTTATGCTTTAGGAGTATCCAGTATGAAAATTTATGAAACGTTGTCCCTGGAGGAAGAAAGAAGATCGTAGAGTTTTGTAGGCTGGCTCCTATGTACTAGTAAACATATTAGCCAGTACAAGAGCTAGGGGGTTGTAGCTCCCTTCCAAGAGCAGCTGGAAAACAAGTGAAGGTTGGAGCCTTCAATAGGTCGACGCCTACATACTAGTAAATGGATCATCTAGTACAAGAGCAAAGGGGGTTGTAGCTCCCTTCCAGGAGAAACTGCAGAATGAGAGAAGGTTGTATCCTTCTGCAGGTAGAAGCCTACGTACTGATATAAGACTGCACCAGTACAGAACCATTGTAAAAATGATTTTCTTATTAAAAGAAGATAGAGACTAATTGCAGCAGGTGGTTTTCACCCACATTGGGTTTCCACCTTATATCTTGGTGTTCATGTGTGCTTCTTATCTATGATGATCTGTTTTGTTTTACTGCACCTGTTTACTGTTAATGAAGTTTTGATGCACTCATTGACGATCAACATATAATGGATTAATTGAATCATAAGTTTACTGGATATACGCTAGTTGCATTAGACACAGATGCGTGTACACGCGGGTTCCCTTAACTGAAGTAGTGTATATATATCTGAGTATGAAAATGAAAAATAATTGACCTGATAATACTGATTCACCACCCCCCCTCTTAGTATTATTTCCAACAATTGGTATCAGAGTCGGTCCTTCAGTAGAAGCTTGATCGCTTGAAGGAGATGCGTAGAACAATGAGAAAGAAAGCGCGTCAGAAGAGGAAGACAACTCAAAAGAACAATGACAGCCTGCTGTTAAGTGGAAGCAAGTATTCAGATTCTGAATCACCTTAGACTGAAGAGGAACAAGCAAATGAAGCATTAGATAAAATCATAGATCAACAAGATCTACTTAGCAAAAGGGAGAGTTCCCTCAAAGAAGAAAGTATTAGCTTAGAAGCTCAGCTAGAATGAGCCTTTAGAGTTCGTCAAATGCTATAGGAGCTTAATAAAGAACAAGAAAAAGAGATTCTCAAACTAAGGCAACAAGTGGAAGAAGGAAGAAAGTCTGAAGAAATTTTGAAGATCCAATGTCTGGAAAAGGAAGAACAACATCAGGTTGAGGTAAATATATTAAAAGGTAAATTAGAAGAAAAGGATAAACTATTATGATTTCAAGATAGTACTAAGATTTTGGATGATATTCTTAGTAGTCAAAGGTTGCCTACTATCGAAACTGGTCTTGGTTTTTATGAATCTGTTGAAGGTGAATCTAGCTCACAAGGTGAGGCAAGGAACTTTAATGAGAAATCTGAAATGCTCAACAAGAAGATGAGAGGACAACCCCATCAATAGCCAAGGAAAGAAATTTCTCCGAACTATGGAAGTGATAGACGATTATTTCCCCCAATGAATAATGTTGAATGTTATGTATGTCATAATCGTGGACATGTTGCAGCTAGATGCAGAAGTAGAATGGTTCAAGTCCGTCACACAGAAAGATCATCACGTTCCAGGTACTTCAAGGAATATTGTTTTTCTTGCAATATGTTTGGTCACAAAGTCATTGACTGTTATAGGAGGAATAGGAAACATGTAAGATGTTATGCATGTAACAAGCTTGGACATATAGCAAAGGAATGCATGAGAATATTTTGGACACCATACCAAAAGGAGAAAACATCATCATAGTTGAAGATATGGAAGAAAAAGGAAGTACAGCCAAAAAGATGTGGCATAGAAGAGTACACAGACATGATAGACTCAAAGGAAGCTGAAAGTGTGGAACATTAGTGTTCTAAATCTCATATGTAGGTTTCATGATGATAAGTCGTGTATATATGCGAGTTGGACGCTGCATAGTTGTGTATATGATGATTCTAAAGAAAAAAAACTGTACAAAAGTTCGATATGGTTCTGTCACTATTTGATGATGGCATCACATAGGTTCAGGGGGAGCACATACTTCAAATAATGCATTATTGGCATTTTGATGAGAAGTCTTTGGTGATGATGCTTATGTAGCTAAATGATACATCTTGCTACTTATGGTTTGTTGGTCAAAAGAATGGTATTGCAGGTGACAGATGCTTATAGTGCAGGTCATATGGTGTATGATCGCTACTAATAACTCTCATGGTCTTGTTTAGGTCCCTAGTCTTTGTGAGTCATATGATGTATCTTGTTACCCCACTATGCATGCGATGGATGATGTAATGGTTCTTGTATTTGAGTCATGTTTAAACATTTGATATATCCCCACTTGGTTGGGTGGATGAGTCAAAATGGTGTATTCCCACTTGGTTGGGAGATTGATGTATGTATAAAGTCATGTTATGATTTTTCAGACCTTGCATGTGCTCAAGGGGAGCATGGACGAATTGGTACATCTTGGCATGTACAAAGGGGGAGCTCAATCAGAGATTTCAGTAGGTACTCAGGGGGAGTATGGATAGTAGAATGTGTATCATGGTACACAATATCTTGGTCCACCCTTTGCCCTTAATGTCAAAGGGGGAGAGTGACTTGGTGTGGTGGTTGCCATCAAGTCTAAAGGGGGAGATTGTTGGCATTATGATACAGGTGTTGTCCTCAATGGAAACTCACTTAGAGGTATGATACAGGTCTTTTACTTGATGGCAACCCAATTAGATGACAGATCATAGTACAACAAGTCAAGAGAGAGGTATACGCAGTTTAACCTTGATGAAAGTGCGTATACACGTGGATGAGCAGAACAAAAGGAACATATACGAACACACATAACTTTACAGAAGAAGGGCGCGTACATTCTGGAAAACTAAGTTTTGGTCCATGTTATTTTGGCATTGGTCCATGGTATTTGGTCCAAAGTGTTGACCCCAGGTATTGGGTCCAAGGTATTGGTCCTACATGGTTTTGGACCATGGTATTAAGAGAGGCCTAAACCTATATAAGGATAAGATCATTAGGCCAAGAGGGATGTGAGCAAGTGATGAATATCTGATGAAGTGTGAGATCTAGTATGCAGGTTATGGGTTTGTAATGCTTTGCTTGATCTGAACCAAGGATGCACCCATGTGGATGATCATGAATGATGGATCAAGATCTTAAGGCTTGGAATGTATTATCATTGTGTGGTTTGATCATGGATAGACTAGATTTGAATTATTGATGCATTTTTTATTGTATGAATGTTATGATTTGGGTATGAATGATGTCTAGAACAGTTACAAAGTTATGAATAAATATTTGCAGATCTGTACGTGGGTTGACTTTGGTAAAAGTGCATATGTACACCAGTTTGATTCATAATAGTAGCATATACATTATGAGATAAGATATTTGAAGTTGCAGCTGGATCTGGTTATTGTTGCAAAGTTCTGTTGTCTGTTATGTGTTCTGGTGACTGTGTTGTTGACAGAGTTTTAGTGTTTCAGCATTGGGTGATTCAGAGATCAATGATGCAGGTATATTTGATGGTTGTATTGCAGTGGTGATTGATTTTGTGCTTCAATGTTGTTGATGGGTCTAGTATGAAAATTGGATGAAACATGGCCTTTAGATTATGGTGTTATGATTCAGGAGTATCCAATATAAAAATTTATGAAACATGGTCCCCGGAGGAAGAAAGAAGGTCGTAGAGTTCTGTAGGTCAACGCCTACGTAATGGCAAACATATCAGCCAGTACAAGAGCTAGGGGGTTGTAGCTCCCTTCTAGGAGCAGCTAGAAAATGAGTGAAGGTTGGAGCCTTCAGTAGGTTGGTGCCTACGTACTAGTAAATGGATCGGCTAGTACAAGAGCTAAGGGGGTTGTAGCTCCCTTCAAGGAGAAAGTGGAGAATGAGAGAAGTTTGTAGCCTTCTATAGGTAGAATCCTGCGTACTGATATAAGACTGCACTAGTGCATAACCATTTTAAAAAGAATTTTCTTATTAAAAGAAGATAGAGACGAATTGCAGCAGGTGGTTTTCACCCACACTGGGTTTCCACCTTATATCTTGGTGTTCATGTGTGCTTCTTATGTGTGATGTTCTGTTTTGTTTTACTGCACCTATTTACTGTTAATGAAGTTCGGATGCACTGATTGAAGATCAACATATAATGGATTAATTGAATCATAAGTTTACTGGATATACGCTAGTTGCATTAGACGCAAATGCGTGTACACAAGGGTTCCCTTAACTGAAATAGTGTATATATATTTGAGTATGAAAATGAAAAATAATTGACCTGATAATACTAATTCACCCCCCTCTCAGTATTATTTCCAACAGAATACACATTTACTTTCATGTCCCTTAAATATGAAATTGGGTTGCTTATTTGTGGTCATCGGAGGTGTACTATTTATAAACCTTGCAATATTCCCTGTTACTTTTGGCCTTCCATCAATATACATGGTTGCACCTTTATTTTAATCATTGTCTTTTATTTGTATATAGTTTGTGACCACTCCATATCTTCACATAATTTTGGTATATTGGACTAGTCATACCTAATCATTGTATTTGTAACAGGGTTCAACATACTCCATCAATTCAATTAATCCTCTATAACATACCTTTATCCCATCCATGAAAAATATCCCCAAACCATGTAATTATGATATGGTGATGTGGAATATCCTTTCACTCGCAGAAAAATCAGTGTTTATTTTAGGAAGATCCTTGGGTGCCCATTGTTTCACTATATTTTTGTATCTCAAGAGCACCTCAATGTCATTTACGCTCTCATTATCATAAGAAGATGACCCATTCAATAAGAAATAAATCCACGCATCTATGTAATTTTCTTCTAATCTTTTCACCTCTAGTTGATCTTCACCTGCTAGATGACATCATAGATGTTTGGTCAATTTCTTCTATCCTACTTGAATTTTCATCACTTGAGGAAGATATATATGACAAATACCTATTTCGTTGAAAATCCTATAACACTCCATCAAATGAGAGAAATTGTTAGAGAGTGTCATAATGGATGTTGAGAAACATCTTGACGAAACCACAAGGACATTATAATAGTACAAGTGATTTACAAGAAATTTCTTTGCTTTTAAAATATTCAAGTAATATTTTAAAACTTGAGAACATATTCATCCTAAAAAATGTTGAATTAACTCACTCGATAACTTCAAAAATCAACATAATTTGATAGCATTTAATCTTCCATTACAAAAAAATACCCACATGCTTTGATAGTCAGCAGGGCTTCTCCCTTGTGATGTTGCCAAAGGGAATGGTAAGCTCCACCTAAATCATCATCGTTGGTTAACCAACAGATAGTATCTTAGTGGTGCCTCCCCCCATGACTTTACTTGGCTTACCTTGTGAACAAAAGAGTAATGCACTTGATATTTTTCCTAAACACATGTTAAGAGCCAGCGAATTTTATTACCATGTAATGTGTGTGAGTGGAATATGTCCAGTGTAGTTATGGAACATGGATACATACCATAGACAATATTATTTTTACCATTATAGACCTCGTGTTAAGGTTTACGACATAGATATTGGAATGAAAAATAATTAGGAAATGCATGCAAGATGAATTCCCTTCAGGGATTATACTTGTGGTGAATTGTTACATGCAAGGCATAAAAATGAACTAGTGTCTCTACTTGATGAATGACATCATCTAATATTTCTTGGATACAAAACACCATTATAAGGAGTTCCACTATTTGTGGCTCTCCTTCTCTTTCCTATGATTTTTATGGAAGTGTTGTATCCTACACAACAAGCCCCCACTATGATATGAATAATTCATAAAATAATGGGAAACCATATAATTTTCTCTTATATAATGATTTTTAACATTTTGTGGCTATTTAATGTAGATTCTAACATGATTATACATTTCTGTATTCAAGCTTCTGTGATCCATAATGAATTAAACAAAGTCTTTTGGTAGAAATCACATGAGAGAATTTTTTGGCCAACACATTTTGAACCAATAAGTGTGGTTCAAAACGTGTCGAACAAAAAGTTCTCTCATGTTATTTCTGCCAAAAGACTTTGTTTAAATTATTGTACATAATTTAATTTGATTTGTTTTATAATTTTGACAAAATTTCTAACTCGTTTCAAAGAATTTTCTATAAGAAATTTTCCTATTTAGTTTAAAGTCTTTTTTTGTTTTATTTTGCAAAATGTCAAAAGGGAAAAATATGTTTAGGAGAAATATGGACTTAGTCTACAATTTCTAAGCTAAATGAGGCCAAATACTAGATATTGAGATAAGGGCAATCTAGATTTGTGTCAAGGAGAGGATACATTGATTGGGATTCTCCTTGGATGAAAAAAGGGGATGTCTGCATCTAGATTTGAATGCATTAATGAAAAACCTTTTTAGTAATGTGAAAATATTGAATGTATGACATTTGGATCTAGAGGTAATCCTCAATTTTTAATCTAGCTTCCTCTAGATGTATGCTATCAATGATAAGTTCATTTTTTTTAATTCTTTATTTGATTTATGTTATTTTGTACTAACATGGAAACTAAGCTGGACCGCTAACATGATAATGATGGTATTACGTCTAGAATAAAGAGAAAGTGTTATCTAGATGACTCCTTAATTCTAAGGATGCTAGATTCATTCAACAATGAACTATCACATCTGGGTCTAGGACTTGGCATATAATGGATCATTGGAAAATTTTGGATTACTTAATTTCTTATTTGCATATAGGTCCTAGAAGAACTAATATGACATGGTATTATGATGTTTTGGATGCTTGAATCTTGGATGAGGTTTAAGCTGTGCTTACCTATGGATCCAGGATCAAGTTATCAGGTGAGGTTTCAAACAATATAGATATCTAGATGAAAATAACACATCGGTTGGATTACCAAATAAACTATAGAGTCACTAACTATGTCATCCATTAAAACTGATGTGTTATCTATGTGACCAGGATATCATGGATATCCATGTCATATTGTTAGGAAGTGTCAAGATTAAAATATTATTGTGTGTCAAAGGATGCACGATATGTACTAAGTCGGAAAAACATTATAAGCTAAATATTAATTTCATCTAGCCAATGTGGTATATATTACCACTATTGTGAAACTCTAAGTTGACTAATATCTTGTTAACATAGCTATTCATTTTTCTATGACTTGTCAAGCTCACAATTGATTTAAATGAGATTGAATCATAAAAGGATAAATTAGGTGAATGAATATATTATTATATTTTTATTCTAACTACTAACTACTAATTTATTTTTATTAGAATATAATGAATATTAACTCGGTTCATTTCATTTTTTGTAGATCTTTAGTATTAAAGAAATAAACCTTCAATACTCATAGTATGAGCAAATAATAAAAGAAGAGTACTCACGCTCATGGACTAATAAAAGATATGATACATTCAACATTCTACATAAAATACAATATTAAATATTTTAATATAAGTGAAGAAAGAATTATATCAATGTTATTAATCGAGAAAATAATTAAAATATTTTCTCAATATTTTTTTACTAAATTGTTCAAAATATTATAACAAAAAAGATTGAGCATTTTGAATGAATAGATGAAGTAATAGATTAACATCAAGAATAGATATTTAAGTAGAAAATGGATTGGAAACTTTGTAAACAATCATGTATAATTTTTCAGTATAAATATAATTTTGAAGACATGTAAAAACTTTGAACATTTCTCAAAGAGTTAATCTCTAACTTTTGTCATGTCACAAGACCCTATGACCCTGGACATCTGAAATTATCTTTGTCTCCAAGCATCTCATAAGGGTTTATGGTTCCATTCATAACATGATCCTACAATAGATGAAAAAATAAACTAGTGAATTTTTCATATCCTATCGATGATCCATATTATGGCACTTCTACTAAGATTAATTATTTCTATCAACTCCCATGAAATCCAACACTAGAATATCCCTGTGGGATTATAGAGTGACTATCAGATCAAGCATTTTATCAAAGGACAAAATAATACATCAATTGATAACATCTATCTAGTCATACATCCCATGCATTAATTAAACAATCATATGTATCAAATCATGTCAACACTTGACTATCCTATAGATAATATAATCACATATATCTAATGTAAGTAGGATCAATAATGTTTATCAAATCATATAACATATCATCCAAAATATGAGCATTCATTTAGTCACAAATTCATATCCTACTCATAATCAACTAGAGCGCATTAATTAGGTCATAGATGAGATATACATTATCTCATTAAGATTTAGTCATTATGAATATAGTCGTAATTTGCATCATTTGAAAATTAAAATTTTATAAATCAAAATACTATGCCATCATAATAAGCAAACATTCTAGTTTAAAAGTAATAATTGGTATTCTTACACTTTCATGTATATGCACAAAGCCATAAACAACATAGATATTGTCATCTCAAATGTACTTATATATAAAAATCAACAATTGATAAATGTGCATCTATGTCCATATATGATCCAGGTGGCTCTAAGAAGGCTTAGAAGTCGAAGGTGGCTCCAGAAAGGCTCAAAAATAAAAGTCCTCAAAATGTAGTCAAACCAATATCATATTGTAGTGCTCATGATTACAATCATGGTGGCGTAGACGACACTCAAATCCAAGTTTGTATGACAAACTTATGGCTCTTTAAGGTTTAACAAGATAGTGAAACAGCGAGGCCCACAGTGTGCCACATGGCATCCCAGTCAACAAGTGGGACCCACAACATACATGGCAGCCCATAAAGCATTGACACTTGGCGCTCTTTCATTGGATTCTTGCGCGTGTGCGCGCACACACACACATAGATATATATAGATATATTAAAAAAATAAAAATCCATATAAGAAAATTTATATAACAATTAAAAAAAGAGACAAGGCCATATAAAAGCCAAAATATTGTTTTGGTTTAAAGCAATACATTAAATATGGTTTGAAAAATCAACAAAAGACCAACGAATATTTTAAAAAACAAAGGTTGGTTGCTATAAACCATATTATATGGTCACATCATGGGGCACAACAAACCATATTAAATACAAAACCATAAAAAGCATATTGGTAGAAGGTCCCGATAAACAATATTTTAAATTAGAATTTAAAAAAGGGTGGTTAACCCATATTAATGGCATATGTAACTAAGTGCATTAAATTATGTTGGAACAACATAATATAACATAAATAAAACAAACCATAATCGCCTCCCAATCGCCATTCATCCAACGTCACAACATGCCAAAATAAATAAAAAAAATTAAAAAAAAAAATTAAAAAAAAAACAAAAGCTGGTTGTTCAAAACCATATTATATGGTCATATGGTGGAGACACAACAAACCATATTAAATACAAAACCATAAAAAGCATAAGAATATTGGTACAAGGTCCCAACAAACAATATTTTAAATTAAAATTTATAAAAGGGTAGTTAAGCCATATTAATGGCATATGTAACTAAGTGCATTAAATGATGTTGGAACAACATAATATAATGGGAATAAAATAAACCATAATTGCCTCCCAACCATCATTCATCCAACGTCACAGTGTGCCAAAGTTAAAAAAAAATAAACGACCATAAATTTTCTAAGAGTTTGGCTACATGCAAGGTTTTAGCCGAGGCCTCGTGCACCCAAGTTGGGAACACCACCAATGACCCACAAGGTCTTCTTTGAAAATTGCACCAAGGGTTTTTATTGAAGCCTTGAACCTTTTGTCATTCGGGAAGGTGGAGTGTGGAGTTTCGGGCAGACCATGAGTTGCATAGACAATGGAACCATGAGGAGGAATCTATTTAGATGTCAAAAAAGATTCCCTTGAGGGCCAGAGGAGCCAGTGACAACATTTGACAAGTTGATAGTCATTTTTACATGTTTTATTGCCGTGAGTCCAAATGTGCAGCCAAAATCTCCATATGAACAACAGAAATTCATGTGTCTAGCAGCAAGGGATCTTTGGAGAATCTTGTGGAATCTAAAAGATTCCCTTAGAGGAAGATTTTGATTGAGACAAAATGATTCCAACTTTATAGTAATTTTTCACATAATTTAAGAATCTTAATCTGAGCAATGGATTTTTCGGTCATCTTCAGGAATGAATCTTTGGGGGAATCTTCAAGATGCCTAAGGGTCAAGAATTTGACAGTGTCATAAAGGGTTCAAGTTTATAGTCAACACAATTTCACACCACAAATTCAATAGTGATGTATGTTTCAGTAGCTGAGCTTTGCATTTTTCGGCCATCCCTCAAAGTGGAGATATATGATTTAGTTATTTCATGTTTTTCTTTTGATTTGTTGAGATGATGTTTTTATTGTTGAGGTCCATGATTACCATTATGTTGAGGGATACTCACATCCCACATTTTGTGAGATTTTATTATATTTTCATGCAGAAGGAATGCCCATTTGAGTGAGAGATCATATAGGGAGAATGCTTTATGGAGATACATGCCACTCTTGTTGAGGTAATTTTCCCATATGAGTGAGAGTTCTTGAGAATGTCTCATGGAGAGACATGCCACTTTGGTTAAGGGTATTCATCCTTGTAATGACAAAGAACATACCATGTACATAATCATCTTGAAACATTTAATGAATCGACCTCCCCACTCTTGACACCAAGGCCCAAAGACGTAGCCCACACTACATGAACTCCATTATCAATGTGTTATGTGTTCTTGATTTAATGGTTGTCATCATGTTTCATCTTCTTTAAAGCATGCACATGTGATCGTTTCATGCTCTTTTAAATGAAATTATGCTAACATCACAGAAGTAAAATATCTTGGTTAATTCTGGGAGCTTAAGAGATCGAGATCAAGTTTGGTATTAGAGCGATCTTCCCGCTGATGTGAATTGCATGATTGAACATGCAATGAGAAATAAAATGGAGGATGGCATAGATATGTATGAGGCCTTCCTCTGGATTTCAAAAACGGTAAACATAATGTATGCAAGCTATGAGGAGAACATGGCGAGAGAGGAATGAAAGAAAGAAAGAGCAGAGGATAATGCTCCATCTACCCCCTCGATTGTAATTTCATCTTCTTCATCGTATTCTCATCATTTAGATGAGGAGATTAGTTAGAGCCTTCAAGCAGAGAATTGTAATATGAGGGGAATCCTATGAGAAGAGAAAGAGGAGAAGCAGATATTGCAACTTCATCTATGAGCCATGAAAGAGGCCTTGGAAAAATTGAAGAACAACAAAAGGCTTAGGAAAGCCATCGTCACTTGTTTCATAATCGACAACTGAGATAAATACTGCTGATCATTCTTCAGTTTCTTTTTCACATGACATTATTTCTGTTGGAAATGTGAAGGTACCCATTTCAAGAACTCGCATGAAACTCCTTACCAAGATGGGGTATAAAGGAGGAGGACTTGAATTTAATGGCTAAGAAATGACTCAACTGTTGGAGGTTGTACACAGACCTCAATTTGCAGGTTAAGGTTACAATTAAGGAGAGTGCTCAAAGGTGTTATAAGCTTCAAAGATGTTTTTAAAACCATCAAGGAAAGAGGATGATGGGACCACATCACAATCCTCCCATGACAATGCACATTGCAAAGGTAGAGCTAAGGCAAGCTCTCATTGCCAGAATTGTAGCAGAGACGGCCAAGAGAGGTATAAACAGTCTCAGTATTCAAAATTTCATTTTGATTACCAGCATGTTAATGATGAACATAAATTATGCCATCGAAAACTATGTAGTTCTTTTGGTTTACATAACTGTGTGGTTGTTGAGTGCTAGAAGAGAATTGCAACAAGAAAGAGGATGAGGTGTGAAAGGCCTTCTCCACATCAAGGAAGGAAGCAAGTTAATCAAGTCTAGAGGAAGAAGACTTCTTGAAGTCATTGCAATAGAGGTGGACGTCAAAGAGCCACGTGCTGGAGGCTCCATCTAGAGCAGTGTTGTAAAGACAAAGTGCTTGTGGAAAAACCAGTTGGTGAAGATGTTCGACAAGTAAATCCACCACATTCCTAGTGGTTCACCTTTTTTTGTAAGAGATGGTTTTACTAGATCTCGTAGCTTGTCATGACCACATTTTTTAAATCATGTGTTTCAATTTAAATTATAAAAGTGATGATGTGTTTTATATAACTTATTAAAGCAACGGTGATGTTTTTGGTCTTTATTGATAACTAGGGTATTTGTTTCTATTCAGATGTAAACTTGACCAGAGAGTGTGTCTTATAAACTCGTGGCAAGTATGGGGATACTTGGGTCATTATTGGTCATGTAATTGAGCTTGTAATTTACAAAGTTGTACTACAAGTTTGCAGGGGTTGTAGTTATCAGCTCATCACTTATGGCCCCGAAGAACAAGGATGAAGAAGAAGGAAGTGTTACCTGTTAGGACACTTGTGGTGTAGAAAATGTAACATAGCAGTTGCAGATGATGTTCATTCTTTTGGAAGACCAAAATCTCCTTAGTGGGGAGGTATAATCCAAGTGGCTCCAGAAAGGCTCAGAAGTCGAAGGTGCCTTGAGAAATGCTCAAAAATCAAAGTCTCCAAAATGTAACCAAACCAATATCAAATTGTAGTGCTCGTCATTACGATTTTGATGGCGCAAACAACACTTAAATCTGAGTCCATATGAGTCACGGACGTGAAGGCAAGTGCAGTCGCTTAACACTTTTATTTTCTTATATAGAATCCCAAACACATGAAAACACAAAATTGAATATAACAATAAGTTCAATGCTATGTAAATTGGAATACTATTCTATACACGTTATCTAAATTTAATAATATATATTCTAATTTATGCATCATTTAATATGATTGAATGATGTATATATATTTTTTATAAATATAATATAAGATATCATTATATTATATTATATATTATAAAAATATAAAATTATAAATAATATAACATGTAAATTATAAAATAATATAATATAAAATTGAATTAAATTATATGTTGTATTTAATTTTAGTTTAATATAATCTTAATCTTGGTTATATATCATATTAGTAAATATGATAATCCCTTAGAAAAATATTTATGATTTTTTTGTTGAAATTAACCATGTATTTCATGTGCTATATGTTAATATAAATTTAATGGTGTCGTTAATGCAATTATGATGAAATCCCTTTGTATCTTGTGATTAAACATTTA
Source organism: Pinus taeda (assembly GCA_000404065.3). Taxonomy (NCBI): domain Eukaryota; kingdom Viridiplantae; phylum Streptophyta; class Pinopsida; order Pinales; family Pinaceae; genus Pinus; species Pinus taeda. The sequence goes on from APFE030060203.1 coordinate 24,612, forward strand.
AAGAATCCATAGTTCAACATGGCTACACAATATGAAAAACAAAACAAACTCTCTTAGAGACCTAACATTTTTTATTAAGTTTAAATGGCATCGTAAATATGATCCTTTTAAATATTTACCATAACCATCCTCATCAAGAATGACCCATGTGCCAACTGTTATAATCCTATAATTTCACTATTTAAACAAAACACCTTTATAGTGCTATTTTTCTTTTAAAAATGGCCTCCAACAAGAATAAATTCATATAAAAATCGACCTAACTACCATTTACATGCTTGGGGGGTTGTTACTAAAAAGTGAGGTCTCAATGACCTATTTATCTAACTCAATGTCTTTGACACCAATGGTAGTTATGGTTTCCATTATTGATGATAACTTACATTGACGAGTTTTTGGTTCTGTTAATAGAATCCCAAATAGAACACTTGGTTAAGCATATTATGTTAAGATTATGATGTCATTGCTTAGACCACAACCAACTTGTGTCCATGTTAGGGATAGACGTGATGCAACTAGTGGTTATAGTGTTAGTGGATGGATCAAGCCCATGTCACATAAGCACAAAATTGTCCAATTTATTGATTCCACTTGTCAAAAAACAAAACAAAACAAAAATTATTGTCAACAAACTATTTGTCAACAACCTCTTATGTTACTTCTAACCTCCTCTATTGACCTCCTCCTTGTTGGTCACGGTCTTTATTAATCCATTTCTCTTTAAGGTTACCCCCATCAACTTTCATTCATCAATCATTTCATTTCACTGGCTTCACTTAATCAAATTAAGACCAATCCTTCCACCTTATAACCTAGTCATTTTGCTAAAAGTGTGTCAAATCAACTATTTGTTAATGAACCACATAAAAATAAAACTCTCTTCCATTATAAGAATTTATAAATATAATTCGTGTAATACATCTACAATATATTACTCATAAATTTCGAGAATATAAAATGATTTATTTCTTTTTTCCTTTTCTTTTTATTTCAATTGTTTTTTCTATTTACATATATATTTCATTTTAGTTTTCCTCATCTCTTTTTTATATAATTCTTCAAATATATAAAAATATATCAAATAAAAATATAATAAAAATCACTCACCATATTACATATCATTCAAAAAACACAAAGAATATGGACATAAATTCTATATCCCAAATCATAGGATATTAACTTACTCTTGATTATATCCAAATGCAAAGTTGTTGGTATAAATAAAATCACGGATATAATAAATTATGTGAATATTCACACATTTTCGACTATGAAAGACCAAATTGGTACATTTAATCTTTATTTAACCAATCACCTTTTGTGTTATAACTATATTTGGTCTATTAATTATGAGAATATTCCACACATTTCCCACAATGAAAGACCAAATTGGAACATTTAACTTTTCTTTAACCAATTACTTTTTGTCCATTTTCTTGTTGATCACTATTAGTTTAGAATTAACCAATGCAATTTACAATATATAACTTTGTGAAATAAATATTTATTTTCAGTGTCATTAAAAAACTAATTTTTAAACAATTGATTTGACCATAACTTGAGATCTTATTGCAACCTTTGCACACAATAATATCATTTGGATAATTTTGTCACATATTTTATGCAATAATTTATTGATATGGTTGAAATATTCATGCATTAAATTTAGATATTTATGTAGTGATTTTTTATTCTTAAGCTTGGAAGGAAGTAAATAAGGCATTTACTATGTTATTTCCCACCATAATTTAAGCAAGTTTTTTGCATAAAAAATGGATAGGAATAAAATGTAAATCAATATATTTACGAAGAGTTATTTCCCATCAATATTTATGCACTTGTGTAGGATTAAAATTATAAATGTATAGACTTACTAGTGGTTACTACCCATCAAAATTTATGCAAGCCCATGTGCCTAAGCAGACAATTAATTTATCCACTCCTCCCAATGTATTAATTTCTCACAAAGCAAGGCTATAGGATTTCATTCGTGTATTAACCACTATTAAATTCATGACCAATGTAAGTTATAATTTTTTGTGCAATTTTTCCCAAAACATAATTTTTAAATTGAGTGACAGGGACTAAGCTACTCTACAAAACTTGTTATGGGAGAGATGTTGTCACTTAATGTTACATTTAAAAATAGTAAAACAATAATTTAAATTAACAAAACAAAAATAGTAATTTAATAAAAGAATAATAAAATGCTTCAATTTGCACTTTAATTTTACATAACTTTATATAGATCATTAAATCAAAATAAATAATTTGTCTTCTTAGGTCAGATAGATTATTATTTGGTCTCAGCGGACGTTAACCACCATCATCATCATCATAAAGTAACGAATATAATAAAAATTAATTTACCTTTTAGTATAGGAAAAATTGTAATTTCTTCACTATTTAATATGGAGATGAGTGCTACAAGGAAGAAATGTAATTTCTTCACTACTTAATATGAAGATTACACCAAATAGTATTATTGATATTACATGATTGTATAATTCATTTATTGATATTACATAATTGTATAATTCATTTTATGTGATATTTAAAGTAAAAACATATTATTAAAAAAAATATTTCACTCTCAACTATAAGTAAAACATTTCAATGTCTATATTAAATAATATAATTTTATATCTATTTTATATGGATAAAAATAAAGTAATTTGAATTAAAAACTATTCTTATATTTTCACTTTCCATAACTAAAGAAATGTATAATTTATTTTATTTCTAATATAGAATTGATATAAAATTTTAGATTTTAACATAAAACATATATAAAAGAAAAACTGTGAGCTAAGATTGAAAGGGACGAGGTGTAACAAACTATGGTAACGTTATTGCCTGTGAGAGTATCTACGTGGTACCACTGCTTGCGGACCAGGGAAACTGCGCCACGATCCAAGGGGTCCTCTAGATATCCCATTGCGCATTCCACAACTTCCTCTGGAGTCACACGAAGTTGTCTCCTTGGCTACTGCATTATTCTTCTTCCTTGGCTGCTGCATTATTCTTCTTCTTTTGTGAATTTACTTGCTTCACCAATAATTGATGAAAGCAAACCTATCTATCAACACACTCAATCATGAAAGAGAAAAAAAACACGTTCATGTAAAGGCATACCATTTAGCGGTAGCCCCATCCACATGTGTTGCTGTTTGGTTAACAAACACATCCATGTAAAGGCATACCATTTAGCGGTAGCCACATTCAAACGTGTCCCCATTAATGAATCAAACCAGTCTAGTTACAAGTCATAATCCAAGTTCCATTCACACACATACATATTCCATATATCTTAGAATTCTCATATCCATACGTGATCCCCATATGTCTCCGAAGTCCAATATCCAAAAATAGTTTAGATTCTATAATCTAATCAAATCACATAATTATTTTCTTACTTTTACATATTATAAATCCTATTGTAAATTAGTATAATGAAGAAAAACTTAAGATAAAGTTTATGGGAGAGATGTTATCACTTAATGTTACATTTAAAAATAGTAAAACCAATAAAAGTAGTTATTTAAGAAAAGAAATTAATAAAATATTTCAATTTACACTCCAATTTTACATAACTTTATATAGATATATAACTAATGAATATAATAAAAATTAATTTACCTTTTAGCATAAGAAAAAATGTAATTTCTTCACTATTTAATATGCAGATGACATGAAATAGTATTATTGATATTACATGATTGTATAATTCATTTATTGATATTACATAATTGTATAATTCATTTTATGTGATATTTAAAATAAAAATATATTAATGAAAAAATATTTTATTCTCAACCATAAGTAAAACATTTCAATGTCTATATCAAATAATAATAATTTTATATCTAATTTATATGGAGAAAAATAAAGTAATTTAAATTTAAAAAATTCTTATATTTTCACTTTCCATAACTAGAGAGATGTGTAATTTATTTTATTTCGAATATGGAGTTGATATATAAGATTTTATATTTTAACAATAAACATATATAAAGATAGAAAGATTGAGAGAATTCTTATTCCATTAATAATTGCTTTCTAATTCAATGTATAAGGGATATTTGTAATTTTTTTCAATGCCCGATATGGATTTGATATGTAACTTTTTAAAAATATTAATAAGAAAAATAATTAAATGCATGCATATATGAAGAAAAAAATGAAGGGCACGTTTTAACATTTAAATATGGAGAACTTGAATTATAATAAAATATTCCAATGTCAACTATATATATATAGAACCTAGATCCATCTTACTCTTGATCTAAAAAAACAAACTCAAGATCAAATATTTTTCATTCTAAAAAATGTTTATATCTCAAAAAATTTAATGCACGAGAGTCTAAAAAATCTAATTAAAGATGGCAACACTGACTTTCAATTTTTCATTTTCATTCTAATAAATATTGGTATCTCAACGGATTTAGTAATCAAATTAAATTAACCATAACAAAACTAAACTTCCCTTTGGATTTTAACGACTCAATTAAACCTAGCAACGCTGAGCTCCCCTTTCGATTTGAACGACTCAAGCCCGGATAAGGGCGCACTGAGATCCCAAATTTTTTTTGTGTAACAGAACGTTATGATAACGTTCTTGTGCATGAGAGCAGATTCTACGTGGTACCGCCGCTTGCATCAAATTAAACATGGAAACCATGGGCTTCCCTTTCAATCTCAGTGACTCAAGCACGGAGAACTGTGCCCTAAGATTTGAAGGGATTATGGTGTAACAAAACACTATGGTAACATTATTGCGCCTGAGAGTATCTACGTTGCACCACTGCTTGCAGACCAGGGAAACCGCGCTACGATCCCAAGGGGTCCTCTAGATACCCCATTACGCATTCCACAACTTCGTCTGGAATCACACAGCTTCTTGATGTCCTCAGCTGCTGCATTCTTCCTCTTCTTTTGTAAATTTACTTGCTTCACCAATACATGGACAAAAATCGATGAAAGCAAACCTATCTATCAAGACACTCAATCATGAAAGAGAGAGAAAAAAGCACGTTCATGTAAAGGCATCCCATTAAGCGGTAGCCCCATCCACATGTGTTGCTGTTTGGTCAGCAAACACATGCATGTAAAGGCATACCATTTAGTGGTAGCCAATTTAAACGTGTTCCAATTAACGAATCAAAGAAATCTAATTACAAGTCATAATCCAAGTTCCATTCACACACATACATACTCCATATATGTCTTAGAAGTCTGATATCCATACGTGATCCCTATATGTCTTAGAAGTCTAATATCCAAAAATATTTTAGGTTCAATAACACATTCATGTAAAGGCATACTATTTAGTGGTAGCCATATTCAAACGTGTCCGCATTAATGAATCAAACAAGTCTAGTTACAAGTCATAATCCAAATTCCATTCACACACATACATATTCCATATATGTCTTAGAATTCTCATATCCATACGTGATCCCCATATGTCTCAGAGGTCCAATATCCAAAAATATTTTAGGTTCTATAATCTAATCAAAGCACATAATTATTTTCTTACTTTTACATCGTATAAATAGTTGATATTATAAATCTCATTGTACATTAGTATCATAGACAAAAACCTAAGATAAAGTTTATAGCATTAAAACCTCAAACAAAAACTTCTAATTGCATGTGTAAATTAATAATTACGAGGAATATTAGTGTATTTGAATATACGAAAGAGGTCCAACGAGCTACAATGATAATGTTCGCCTCTCCCTCCCAACAATTTTATCCTTGTAAAATAGGGTGCTAATAAAATAAAGCCAAAAACAAATTATTTAAATACATTATTTAATACATTATATGTTTGAAATTAGAATTATTAACCTTTGTTTTGGGAGGCAGTGAAATTGGTTAATCTAAAAATTGTGAAATCGTTGAAATTCAAAAAACTTAAGTTCAAATTTCTCTTTTGTGACTTGGACTACAAGAAAGAGGACATATTGTAGCCCTTTAGAGGTTTACTGGTACTTACGTGTCAAGCGAACTTAAGTTCAAATTTCTCTTTTGTGACTTGGACTACGAGAAAGAGGACATATTGTAGCCCTTTAGAGGTTTACTGGTACTTACGTGTCAAGCGAGGGAGGCAGTTCAATTGGTTAATCCGAGACTTGTGAAATCCTTGAAACTCGAAAAACCCAGGTTCAAATCCCCCTTGTTGTGACCTAGACTATGAGAAAGAGGACTTATTCTAGCCCCCTAGAGGTTTACTAGTAGTTACGTGTGAGGTGGGTTGTTAGGTTCTTCTTTGATATATATATTATATATATAATATATATATATATATATATATATATATATATATATATAAACATTTAATTTTATTTTATAAAATCAAAATAAAAATAATAGAAAAAAATGTTTATTGGGATAAATTTTAAAAATGTGAAAGAGATGTCACCTCAATTGGTGTGTTTCTAGTTGGGGGGTCTTTGGATGGTGTGCAATTCATCCAAGTGTCATGTCTTCTTAATGGAGTGGAAACATTAAGGTGTGAGTGCAAGTTATCAGATAGGTCTGAAGCTTTAAGTTCATTGTTATGAAGATGATACAATAGAGGTATGAGGTCTGTGCGAAAGGAGACAAGGTTTTTTCCTCGTCCTCTCTTAGGTGTTTTAAGTTGGTATTTTTTTAGTTAGCTCTTGTTTTCAGGGGTGGCACGATAAATTTCTTAGGCAACTGGTGTGTATTAGGTTGAGTAACATTGTTCGGATGAGATTGTTACAATTTTCCAAGATCGTCTCTCTCCATGTGTTGGACGAGTGTTTTGGTATAAGCAAGCTTGTCTTTTTAATTTCCTTACCTAGTTTCTGGAAGGTCGATTTTCCATTTCAAGTTTGGTTTATGTCTTTAAAGGCGATTATAGGCTTATGGGTAATTTGTAATCGTCCTCATGGTGTTCGGTCTCTAAAGGTTTTAGTTTTTGGGTATTATGTGTTAGGTTCCTAGTTAATTGTTCTATTTCAATATTGTCATTTTGTTCACAATCTGGTATCAATTGATAGAGTTAATGGTTCTAGGCATCGTCACAATTTCTTTTAATTCATTCTTTGTGTTAATGAATTCTATTGCTGGTTGTGGGGCTATGACATGTTTTTGAGTTGTAGAGCGATTGAAAATTTGCTTGAATTTGCTTTTGTTGTATGGCACTTGTGGGATGATTTGGTAGTTCTCAGGTCGGGTGCTACACATCCTCTTCCTAGGAAGCATGATTATAGCAACCAAGGAACATTGAGAAGTGGAGGAGGCAATGTCAGAACTAAAATAGATCAACGTGCAATGTCAGAACTAAAATAGGTCGACCTTTTGCCCATGGCTTTGTTTCCACCTTCTTTGACTCTATTCCTTTGGAAGTTAGGAAGGAGATTTTACCACTGGAAAGTAAGGAGGCGGGGGACCGGCCTTATCACTTAGATTCTGAGGTGATGGGGGAGGATATGAAATGGGTACTGATGGGTCTCTAAAATAGGTACCAATGAAGATCCATTTGACCATCCTTCAACACATTTTCATCACTCTGTTTGCATTTGATGACATCTCTTTGAGCTATAATGTGTTCATTAGGAAGGCTAAGGAATATTTGTCATATCATGTAGCTTAATGCATTGAATGTGAAGGACAAGGGGCATTTGTTGTATAGGAACACCAGGGAAAATTTTAGGGGCTAATATTCGCAGGTGGGCTAATTTTCTATATTTTTTCCAAAAAAAATATTTGCTAATTTCCATTTTTTCCTAAAAAGGATTCGCCCAAATTGTATAGTATTAAATTATTTTACCCTAAACATCGCCAAAAATTTATATAGATAATATATAAAAATATTAGAAATTTTAATATTTTTACAAAAGTATCTCGAAACATTTTACATATTGCATATTCTGGACTAGTGGGATTCGCCAATGTTTATAAACTTTAAGATAAATATCCATCCTTAAAATTTTCCCTGAGGAACACATTGGAGATAAAAAATTATTGCACAAGATCACATTGGGGACCAACAAGAGAAGGTTTAGGAAGTTTGTTCCTTGAATCATCTCATCAGTAACTTGGCTAGCATAGGGAAATTACTCCACCTCAATGATTGTGAGAATCCTAGGAAACTAGATCCATTTTTATAGGAGTTTTGGAGGGAAACAACCCCCCCTTCAAGAAGCTTGCCCCACACTTATTTTTTGTATAAATAAGGAGCCTAGGAGCTTAGTAGGATACGAATTTTTGGAGAAAGATAGTGATTGGTAGAGCTACAACTTGCTACATGTCATTCCATTACCATGTTATATATTTGAACAATTTTTGAGATTAATGAGAAGCATATTTTTTATTCTAGACTGAGTGTGTTTTCAGGAGCTGAGTTTCCTTGGGTTAGGGCCCAACCCAAGCACTCAAGCTAGTTTTTTGTACATTTATGTCATTTGTTCCTTTGCATGCATCTGATCTAGTTGAACTCTTTCTATGCAAGTTTGGTTTACAAGAAAAAGTATGGTTTATGCAGGTCATTGAGTGAGTTTCCTTGGGAGGCTTAATCATAAATTTTGTGTGAACATACACCAAATATATTTTCCTTTTTTATGCAATAGTTAGGATCTAGTTTAAATTCAACTCATCCATAAATAATGAAATAGGTAGTATGTTAGAGGATTTTAAAAGCAATATGTTACATGTTTTTTCCTTGTATATTGAAACTATGCAGATCAAAAAAGAAATAAGAAGAGGCGGAAAGGGAATTAGCCATATTTTTCCCTAGATGCACCAAAAGACACCCTAGAAATTAGTGTCCATTGAATGTAATTTAAATTTTCTTTGTATGTGAGGAAACTCATGCAACTAACAAATTTCCATCTCTTCCAAGTTTGAAAGCGGTGTATCAAGGAGTAGAGGGAGGCATGGAGAAACTTTGCCTTGTCAACCAAACGAGGTCACAAGGCCCTAGACCACATCAGCAGGGTATGCAAGGTATACATTGTCCTCCCTCTTTCAATTCAAATAATAATGCACATTTTTGGTCTTGGTATCCTCCAAAAAACTCATGGGTCATGCCTCCACCTTGGCCTTATCCTCCTCCTCATTCTATCATTCCACCTTTCCAATCATACCATCCCGAACCTCTTCAATGGGGAAATCCCTCACAAGCATGGAGAGCATGGGTAGCCCAACCACCTACCTTAATTCCTCCTCCTGAACCACATCTACCCCAAAATAATCCACCTAAGGAACCCCAAATGCCTTCTCAACCTAATCCAAACCCAAACAACAAGTAGGCCCAACAAGTCTAAAGTGGAGAAACTTCCCATCCTATCTATGTTGTAGAAAACTTGGAGATAAACCTCACATCTGGGAAGGTACTTTTCAATGCTCGCCCACCTTCTCCAATAGAAGATCATGAACAAGAGAAGGAAGAAAGTACTCCTCAATCCAATCCTCCTCCCTATCTTGGAAGGTTGGTCCATCCCAAATCATACACCCAGAAGAAGTTAAACTTTTAGGAGAACTGAAAAACTTGTGTGTTAAAATCCCTCTCCTCCAAGCCATTAAATATGTTCCCATATGTAATAAATTCATCAGGGAAGAGTGTTTAAAGAGGTCAGGAAGGAAGAAGAGAGATTCCCCCACTATGAATGTTGTTGGGAAATTGGTTGATCTAATGCTTGGAAAGACCATCTCCCCAAAGTATTTGGATCCTGGTAGCTCAGAAGTGGATGTATGTATTAACAACAGTTTGGTCCCCAATGCACACATTGACCTAGGGGTTTTAACTAATGTCACAATCAGGGAAGCCATGCTTAATATCAACCTCTAGGGAGCCCTGAGGAAAACCATAATTTTGTTGCAACTTGCAAACAAATCCATAGTAGCCCTTAAGGGTGTTATTAAGGAAGTGTTGGTTTCCATCAATTCCTATGAGTACCCAACTAATTTCCTTGTATTCCAACCTAATACCAATTTCAATGGGTATCCTCTCATCCTAGTGAGACCTTGGTTAGCTATTGTTGATGCTTACATCAGTTGCAAAGAAAGTAACATGAAAATCAATAATGAGAAACTCATCAAACATCTTGTATTATACCCCCCTTCTCAACCCCTTATTGAGCAAGATTTTCCTATGTGGGTAGAAAAGAAAGAAGAGGAAGAATTATATCAATCATCCCCCTACCCCATTTGTACATTAGAAGTCTTTGTGGGAAGTAGGAAACTAGATGAAGATAATATTATTAATAATATTTTGCAAAACAAACATCATGTTGCCATGCAAATTGATGAACTAGTAGAGGATCCTTTAGGACAGCCTGCAAATAGACCATGGGAAAAATTACTCATTATTGGTTCTAATCAATACTGTGTCAAAATTGTGGAAATCATCCCATCTATAACCTTGAAAACCAGCCCTTCCCTTTCAACAAAACAAGAGGAACAATTTTTCATTCTCTTAAGGCAACACCTTGATGCCTTTGCTTGGGATTACCAAGAGATGAAAGGAGTCCATCCCTTAGTTTATACACATCGTATATGCATTAAATCAAACCAAAAGCATGTGTGCGAGCCCCAGAGAAGAATGAACCCTACCCTTAAAGACATATTAAAAGAAGAAATATAGAAATTGTTAGATGCAGGATTCATTTACCCTATTTTAGACAGTGAATGGGTATCACCTCTTGTTATTGTTGCAAAAAAGAATGGAAAATGGAGAGTTCATGTTGACTACAGGGAACTCAATAAGGTTACTAAGAAAGATCATTTCCCCTTACCTTTTACTGATCGAGTTTTGGATTGTCATGCAGGGAACAAAATCTATTTTTATTTCTGGATGGTTTCAGCAGGTATAATCAAATTCAAATCAGTCCTGAGGACCAAGATAAGACCACCTTCACATGTCCATGGGAGGAATTTTCCTATAGGTCCTTTATTTTGGCTTGTGCAATGCCCCTGCTACCTTCCAAAGGGAGGTATTGAGTATTTTTATTGATCTTGTTCATGATGCAGTCAAAATTTATATGGATGAATTCACTCCTTATGGAGATGCATTCTAGGAATCCCTCTCTAACATGTGTAAATATTTTAAAAGATGCATTTAAATGGATATCTATTAAAGTCCAAAAAAATGTGAATTTATTTATGAGTGTGGGGAATATTCTAGGTCACTTCCTCTCTAAGGGATCTAAGTTGATCCTAACAAGATTACCATTATCAAAAGGGTCCTTGTCCTGAGAAACAAAGGGATGTTAGGAGCTTCCTAGGTCTAGTTGGATATTATAGGAGATTTATCAAGGATTTTAGTAAAATGGCCTCACCTTTGTTTGGTTTTCTAAGAAAATATTTAGATTTTTTTTGGAAAAACCAATGTCAAGAAGCATTTGAAGAGCTCAAGGATAAGTTGACAACTACACCAGTTCTCAGGGGCCAAAACTAGGGCTTTCCTTTTCACATTCACATAGATGCATCTGATAAAGTCATAGGAGAAGCCTTGGGACAAGTGGAAGGTAAGTTTCCTTATATTATCTATTTCATGAGTAAGAATGTATTCAAGGTTGAACTCAATTATACAATTACCAAAAAAGAGCTCTTGTCTATTGTACATTCCTTAAATAATTTTAGGGACTACATTATAGGGTACCAAGTTTTTTTGCACATTGATCATGCAACCATTAAGTATTTAATGAACAAACCTGATGTCAATGATTGGATTATTAGATGGTTATTGCTATTACAACAGTTTGATCTAACCATTATTGAAAAGCTAGGGAAGGAGAATGTGGTTACAGATTGCTTGTCTAGAATAACCTTGCCTGCAGAGAATGAAGAGATGATAGATGATCAGCTCCCAAATGAGAACCTCTTTGCCATATAATTATGATCACCTTGGTTTGCTGACATAAATAAAATTCTTGGTTGAAGGACAATCTCCTCCCAATCTATTCTCCAAGGAAAAGAGTAAAATTATCATAAAAGTGCCCCTTACACTTGGATTGGGGGCAAACTTTTCAAATTGGGACCAGATCATATTTTGAGGAGGTTTGTAAGGGAAGAAGAGGTCTTTGATATCCTCTTAACATGCCATGATGGACCCTGTGGGGGCCATTTTTATACCAAGAGGACAACCTTCAAAATTATCCAAGCACGATACTATTGACCTACCGTACATCAAGATGCCAAGAGGTACACTACTCAATGTGATGAATTCTAGAGGATGGGAAAGCCCACAAAAAGGGATGCAATGCCACTACAACCTCAAGTGACTCTTGAGCCATTTGAGAAGTGGGGCGTGATTTTCATTGGGCCTATTAACCCCCTTATTTGGACAAGAGAGGTACATCATTGTATGCACTAATTATTTGATAAAGTGGGATAAAGTGAAGGCAGTCAAAGCATCAACAAAACAAAAGGTGGTAGAGTTCATGAGGGAGAACATCTTCTATAAGTTTGGTTTCCCAAGAGATTTGGTCATTGAAAAGGGGTTCAATTCACTTCTAATTTGAGGGGCCCCCTAAATAAGTACCAATCAAGGCTAATTTGACCATCCTTCAACACATTTTAATCTCTCTCTTTGCATTTGATGACATATTTTTTAGCTATAATGTGCTCACTCTGAAGGTTAAGAAATATTTGTCATATTATGTAGCTTAACACATTGAATATGCAAGACAAGGAGCAATAGTCGTATAGTAACACGTTGGAGACCAACATTTATTGCATAAGAGTGCATTAAGGATCAGAAAGACAAGGTTTAGGAGGTATGTTCCTCAAATCAGCTCATCAACAACTCCGCTAGGATAGGACATTTTCTCCACCTCAATTATTGCAATAATCCCAAGGAACTAGATCCATTTTTATAGGATTCTTGGATGGAAGAAACCCTCCGTTTAAGGAGGTTATCCCTCACTTATTTTTGAATAAATAAAGGAGCCTAGGAGCTCAGTCAAATTTGACTTTTTGTGGAAAGATAGTGACTACTAGAGCTAGAGATTGCTACTTGTCATTCCATTACCATGTTATGTATTTGAACAATTTTCAAGATGACTGAGAAGCATATCTTTTATTCCAGCTTGAGTTTGTTTTAAGGATATGAGTTTCTTTGGGTTAGGTCCCAATCAAAGCACTCAAGCTCCTTTGTTGTATGTTTATGTCATTTTTTCCTTTCCATGCATTTGATCTAGTTGTATTTCTCTGTAAGTTTGGTTTACAAGAAAAAGTATTGTTTCTGCAAGTTAGTGAGTGTGTTTCCTTGGGAGGCTTAATCTTAAATTTTGTGTAAACATACGTCAAAGATATTTTATTTTTCTTTTATGTAAAAGTTAGGATCTAGTTTAAATTAAACTCAATCCTTTCCTATGCAATTTTGGTTTTTTGTAATTAGCTTTTAGTAGTCCTTTAGTCATGATGTTTTCCCTATATCAATAACAAATTTGTGTGTAGGTAATGTTATCACCTAGATTGACCTCAGGCTGAAGGGAGGAAATTCTAGGGTAACCACAAACCACGCTTGGGAGAGGGCTCTCTCCTCATGGATCTCAATCAAAATGACTGGATAAAATAGGGATTTTAGGCTAGGTATAGTAGCTCAAAATATTTTGATTGAATTTTTTTGTGTTTGTGGATCAGATGGAGCTAGGCAGTTTTAGGTCCAGGAAATTAGGTCAGAATGTAAGGTGTTCTATAGGGCAAGGTAGGTATAGGCTTTAGCACTTGAAATTTAGTGAGGTGAGATGTCTAAGACTAGTGAGGAGCTGAGGAGGGCATGTGAAAATCATGAATCCTACTCAAACAGTAGAAAACATAGAGTACTGAATGATTTCCCAAGGTAGAGCACTACAAACAATGAATTCTACCTATCTATCTTGATATCATTCAATTAGAAGCAGTGAAATAGATGCTGGCATACAAAAAACACATAAAAAATTGATAACAAATAAGAAACTATGCCAAGATACCATACCACAGGAATCCCATAAAAATAGTTGCAATTCCTATTAATTTCCTTGCCAAATTTCTTACAATGGTGTACAATCTAGCTCAAAGCAACCAAGTGAGTCCAACTTCTGCTAATGACAAAGAAAATACATGATATAGACATCAAAACTACTCATCCTAACCATTAGGGGTTGAATCCATTAGAAGAGGGGTTGCTTCAACCATTTCCCAACTAAGAACTGGAACATAAGCAGTCAAACAACTTGCCTCTAAAAAAGGGGAAATTGTTTCATTTACCTCAAAACCACCTCTAACTAATGAATCTACCCTATAACACTATTTTACCATTACATTTACATGTAATGTCATCAATTACATCAGTGAAATCATCCATGAGGAGAGATAAATCCAATTCATAGTCAAAACAGGTGAATTTTGGGTTTCTGAGCAAAAAAGGCCATAAGTGCAATGTCGTTGGGTAGAAGCGTAGCGCCACTTTCAGGTCACTTTTGGAGGCCTTCCTGGCATCCAAATTGATCCCATAATAGCTCATCGGAAATATCTTCAAGTCTAGTTTCTGGAACACCTGGAATTTTGGAATTTGGAGGTCATTTTCCCCCTAAGAACTTGCAACTTTGAAGAGTGCTTTTGTGCGTCCAAAAAGAGGCACAAAGGTCATTTTTTGGTAGTTTTTGTACCTTTTGGTGAACTAGATATGCTCCAAAACTCCTGAAAATTGCTAGGGTACATGTCCTCATCATTCTCAATCCAAAAATTTCAAGCTTTTCTCTAATGGATGCCTCAAGAAAAAATGCAGCGCCACCGCTTCTGAGCAAATTTTTTGTGTTAATAATTTCAAAATTTCAAAAACGCAAAAACTCCTCAAAATTTGCCCAAATTTGGCATGGAGCACCACCATCAAGTGCTTTGGTTGGTCAAGGAGGCTTCAGCCAACATCTTCAACCTATCTTGCTCTTTCTTGCCCTCTAAGGCTCTCCTTAATCTAGCTTTTAGCTTCCTGATCCTCATGTTACAAATTTTGTTACGAGCCATGTAATGGTATGCCATGTGTCAGAGCATTTTCTTATCCCTGTTGGCCTTTTCAATGAGCCCTTCAAAATGTAGGTTGACTCTTACAAGGCAAGTTTCCTTATCTTGTTCAATTTCTTGCTCAATGGGAGTCAAAGTGACTTGAGCCTTGTTGTCACTTTGCCTCGTTATTTTTAGTAGCTCAAGTTCCATGAGGACCTGTTTATGACTTAGTTATTTGTTTTCTTGCTCCATGTAGGTGATGACAAACTTATCTCTCTCTAAGTTTTCCATCAAATCTTTTATTTGGGCTTCTTTCTCCTGAATAATGACATCTTTGACATTTCCCCTCTCTTGAGCCTCTAGATCAATGATCTCAGTGTCATGTTGCTCAGGCTCATCATCATGCTCCTTGATCCAGGTGGATATTGGTGACCACCCACTAATTCCAATTGGATCCCCACCATCGCTTCTTTAAGTTTTGTCAGTTTCTTTAATAATAGCACAGTTTACTATTTTTAACAGTTTTTTGGGTCCTAAACTTCGAGAGCCGATTTGAGGCCCTAAACGACGCTTTTTGGGAAATCTACTGCAAGTGATTTTTTTTCTAAAATCATATTTTTCATCGTAGTCCTCATAGAGATCTTTCCAATGGGCTATCATGCACGTCAAATGGAGATAATATGACCAAGTCGCAATCTTGGGAAGTTGGTTGTCCAACTCACCCCAATGGGGCCCATAAACTCTTGGTGTTACATCTCCTTGGGTTATGGTTTTGGTTGTTTAGGGTTTGATCTTATTGTTCAATAATAAAAAGGCCCTTGAGCTTCAGTGTAAGATAGTTTAGAGGCATGTAGCTACCACATCTCTTCATAGAGATAAGCTACCATCTCCTTAACTGGTTTATTTCCATTCCCGTTTGCAAGCATATTTTAGTATTTTACATTAATGAAATCAAGTATTATTTCCACTACGTCTCTTTGTTTATGGTTGTCTCTATAATTTGTGCATTCTTGCTTAAATCCGGATCAATGGTATCAGAGCAGTCTGCTTTTCTTCTCTGTTTTTCCTTGCTTGTCCCCAACGAGGTCAGGATATAAGGAGTTAGGGCTTGAACTGGTCGAACCTTTGCAAGACTAGCCTGGCAAACCCTGATGGCCTCCCATGACGTATGAAAAGAAATATGAGGGAGCAGGAGATCCTATCAAAATCTTGCTGAAAGAAACCCTCGAGCGAGAAAGGAACGCGATGATGGACAACTTTGCCCAGATCCTTCAGCGACTACCTAGGGGTGATGCATCGACTTCCAACAGCAACTTTTGGAAATGCCACACCGTTTAAGATACAAGTTAATTTTGAAATCCCCATATTCGATGGTCAGATAGACGCATATACCATCGATAAATGGTTATATGTTCTAGAGGGTTATTTTTTTGTTCATGATTTTTCCAGTCGGGAAAAGATTATTTTCGCTCTTCTCAAAGTAGCCCCCCACATCAAGGATTAGTGGGAAACCAACTGCGAGCAAAAGGATGAAAGTACAGGCTCACTATTTTCATTCATACCCACTTGGAATTCATTCCGGGATGCCATCAAGGAGCAGTAATACCCTATCAGAAGCTATGAGGATCAATACATAAAGTGGACCACACTGTGGCAGGGAAGGGACCAAGATGTACCAAAGTTTACCAATATTTTCCATACCCTTCATACAAAGTTGGGTATCAAGGATATAAAGCAGCATTTGGTACTCAAATACCATGGCTGCTTGCACAAGTACATCCAGGAAGAAATAGAATTCTTGAACATCTCCTCGCTCGGCACGGCATACCGATATGCCGTCAAGGTCGAGCAAAAGTCTAAACAGAATAAGTGAGACTTTAGATCTATGAATCCGAAACAAGGGAAAGGTTCCCCCAAACCGAAGAACAAAGGAAAAAGGCAAGGTGAGGCAACCCAAGACAACCCGCCAAATCTGCAAGTAAATAACAGCGTCGTGAAGCCGAAAAAGGACACGAGAAAGTGGTGTAAGTTCCATAAGAGCTACACTCACAACACAAGTGAGTGTTGGGCCAAGCAGTCACTGGTGGCCAAGCTAAAGGTTTCAGAATCAAATGCATGTTCTGACTCTGAGTTAGAACCAGATAAGGGGAATGACAAAGGGAAGTTGATAATTGATTCAGAGCCCAATGCCACCATTGCCACCACAAAGATCCAAAAGAGGAGGAACGTCTCTTCCACTCCCAGATGTGGGTAAAGGGCTTCCCACTATAGTTCATTATTGACAACGGGAGCCAAAGGAACCTCATTTTTGTAGAGGTCGTGAAGCGGCTAGGCTTGCTGACCACAACACATCCACAACCGTACACCATTGGGTGGCTTCACCAAGAACGGGATCTTTGCATGAGCTAATAGTGTCACCTTCCATACAACATCAAGCCCTTCACGGAATGAGCTATTGTGTGACATTTATCCCCTTGAAGTTTGTGATGTATTATTATGAAAACCATACTTGTGGAAGCGACATGTTTTGTATGAATCAAGGCCTTGTGCTGTTATTGTTACTTTGGGAAATAAGTTGTATAGGATACCAGAGGTAGCACCGCCTACTGCCATCACTTTGGTTACAGCAAAACAATGCAGTAAGCTCATTTCCAAAACTAGGAAATTTGTTTTCTTGATGATATGCCCTCAAGAAAAGAAGAAGATGGTGATCATGACCTCCAGACAAGGCCCCTCCACACGACAACTATGGATGGACAAGGTTGTGGAGGAGTACGAGGACATCTTCACCTCCCCTACAGGGGTTCCTCTGCACTGTCAAGTCAAGCACTCCATTGATCTGACCCCAGGTGCACCATTGCGCAATGGACCAATCTATCAGCGCTTCATTCTGGAGAACAATGAAATCAAGAGGCAGATTCAGGAGCTATTGCAAAAAGGTCACATCCGTTCAAGTTCATCACCCTATGGGAGCCCGATCGTGTTGGTACAGAAGAAGGATGGGACTTGGAGACTCTGTATTGACTATCAGGTGCTGAACAAGATCACTGTCCATAATAGGTACCCAATCCCATGGATTGATGACCTCCTGGACCAACTAAAGCGGGAAAAATATTTCAGCAAGATCGATTTGAAGTCAGGATATCACCAGGTACCAATTGAACCCTCCAATGTGTGGAAGACTGCCTTCAAAGCCAAGGAGGGTCTTTTTGAATGGTTGGTTATGCTTTTCAAATTGACGAATGCTCCTACAACCTTCATGAGGCTAATGGATGACATCTTGCGGCCATTCACCAACTCATTTGTAGTGGTATATTTGGATGACATCCTAATCTTCAACTAGAGTTGGGAACAGCACCTCCACCACATCTGGCGGGTTCTCCAAACACTGCGACAACACAAGTTATTTGCCAATTTAGAGAAATTCACTTTTGGCATGACCCAAGTTTAGTATTTGGGATACATTATTGACGAACAGGGGGTGCGTGTGGATCTAGCCAAGATCCAAGTCATTCAGGATTGGCCATCTCCAACCACTCTAACAAAGCTTCGCAACTTTCTAGGCCTTGCCAACTTCTACCGCAGGTTTGTGTTGGGATTTTCTCATATCACTTGAACCTTAAGTCAAGTCACCAAGGGAGGAGCCAAAGCAAAATTCTTTTGGTTCGAATCTCAATAGAAGGCATTCATAGAGTTGAAAGATCACCTCTACTCGGCACCAATTCTTGCATTACTAGACTTGCAACAACCATTTGAGGTCGAGATAGATGCCTCTGACTATGCTATTGGGGCAGTCCTTACTCAACATGGGCATCCAGTGGCATATCACAGTGAGACACTTTCAGACACAGTCCGGAAGTATCCCACTTATGATAAAGATATGTATTCCATTGTGCAGGTCTGCCGACAATGGAAGCATTACATTTTGGGGAAGGAAACAGTAATCCACACAGACCACCGACCCCTGCAGCTCATACAGACCCAAGGGAAATTACATAATGATCACTATGAGAATTGGTCCACAAACCTACAACAGTTCCATTTTAATATAAAGTATAAGAAGGGCAGCACCAATAATGTTGGAGATTGCCTTAGTCAACCACCGATCATGGCGTTAACCACCTTGCTCAACTCTTGTGGGCACGAGACTTATGATTGGTCACTGCTCTACAAAAGCGACCCGGCATTCGGCCACACATACTAGACACTCTTGGAGGGTAAACATGTTCCAAATTTTCACCTCCAGGATGACTTGTTATGCCACCTAGGTCACCTTTGTGTTCCTTCAAGCGAGTGTGCCAAGATGATTTGGGAAGCACACTATAGTTGGGCTACTGGGAATTTCGAGGTTGAAAAACAGTGGCAGTACTGCAGAATTATTTCAATAGGCCAAATCTTCAACAGGATGATGGGAAGTACATCAGATCATGCACTGCCTGCGCCATTGCCAAACCAACCATCAAGAATCAAGGCCTCTATACCCCACTGCCTACCCCTCGTCGACCTTCGAAATCCATATCCATGGATTACATGGCAGGCCTTCCTTCCACTAAGCATGGAAATGACTGTGTTTTTGTGGTTGTCGATAGGTTCTCGAAGATGGCCATTATCGCGGCCTACAAGAAGAATACCATAGTAGAAGCCACTGCTAAAATCTTCTTTGAATGAGTGTGGGTACACTTTGGGATCCCACAATCTATCATCTCAGATCGGGATAGCAAGTTCCTCAGTCCATTTTGGTCCAGTCTCTGGTCGATGCTGGACACCAAAATCACTAAGTCCACAGCCTTCCATCCTCAAACTGATGGCCAGACAGTGTTTGTCAATAGGATGATCATACACATTCTATGCATCTACAACTCAAAGCATCCACACACATGGGATGAGAGCCTCCCCTATGTTTAGCACAGCTATAACCAGGATCTCCATAGCTTGACCGGCCATAGCCCTTTTCAGGTGGGCTTGGGATTCCAGCCACTATGTCCCATTGATGTGGCCATGCCATTTACAACTACTCATGTAGATTCGGCTCATGTCCAGTCCAAAACAAATAAGCCAAACAGCTTAATTGAGCAAATCCAACATATTTTCCAGTAGTTCCATGACATTTTGGAGAAATCAAATGCTAAGTACAAGCAGCGACATGATCAACATTGGATGCCACATAAGTTTTAGGTGGGCAACAAAGTCTGGTTGTATTTGCAAAAGGAACGCCTTACTGGAGCCAATCGGAAACTTAGACCACTCTAATATGGTCCTTAAACCATTACCAAGGTTGTGGGAGACAATGCATTTGAGCTCAGCATTCGCCCATTCCTTGGCTTGCACCTAGTGTTCAATGTGGACAGCCTTCGTCCATACTTTCCACCATTACTAGACACATCTGACATTGCAAAACAAATCACACCCACAAAGTTAAATCTAGATTGCATGGAACAAGCTACAACTGATCGGATCATGGACACACAGATCAAGCACACTCGCTAGCAAAATATCCAACTGTATCAAGTTGTCAAAGTAGGCCAATTCCTTCACTAGGGCAAGTGGCTCACCAGGGACCAAGTTCATCAGAAGTTCCCTCATCTCATGGAGGAACTCAACACAATGGCGATCATTGCTTCCTAAGGGGGGAGGAATGATCCAAGTGCATATTGGTGGCCATCCGCTAATTCCACTTGGATCCCCACCATTGCTTATTTTAGTTTTTTTACTTTCCTTAATTATAGCACAATTTACAACAGTTTTTGGGTCCTAAACTTCCAGAGCCATTTTCAGGCCCTAAACGACATTTTTTGGGAAATCTACCACTAGTGATTTTTTGTCTAAAATCACATTTTCTATTGTCTTCCTTGGAGAGATATTTCCAACTGACTATCATGTGCATCAAATGGAGATAATATGACCAAGTCGCGACCCCGGGAGGTTGGATGTCCAACTCACCCCAACGGGGCCCATAAACTCTTGGTGTTACATCTCCTCGGGTTAAGGTTTTGGTTGTTTAGGGTTTGATCTTATTGTTCAATAATAAAAAGGCCCTTGAGCTTCATTGTAAGATAGTTTAGAGGCATGTAGCTGCCACATCTCTTCTCGGAAATAATCTACCATCGCCCTAGCTAGTTCATTTCCATTCTCGTTTGTAAGCATATTTCAGTATTTTACATTAATGAAATGAAGTATTATTTCCACTGCGTCTCCGTGTTTATGGTTATATATATAATTTGTGCATTCCTGTTTAAATCCAGATCACTCCTCCAACCAAAGTTCCCTTTCTTCGTCATCATCCAAGTCATCTTCTTGTACCTTTTCCTTGCCTTTGCTCAGCTGCTCAACCTGTACCTATTTTGTCAATGTAGAAGGCAAAGCCCCTTCCACACCTTGTGGAGATAACATTTGCATGTGGACTGATGAAGAAGGAAAGGTCTCTTCCACATTCATGGAGCAAACACTTTCCTAGCAACTGCAAACAACTTCCTTGACTCTCTTTGATATGTCAAGAACACCGATATCTCAGTAGTTCTAGTCTCTTTGGCCTTCTCATTCGTCTTCAACTGAGCATTGTTGTAAGGTATTCCTTTTCCATGTTTGCTAATTTTTTAAGTTATGTACCCCTATCAAAGGTATGAGTATGGGTGATTTAGGAGTGAGGGGATGGGAGATGATCTTATGGGCTCGAAAATGAATGAGGTAGCAGGAATGATAAAAATGAAAGGGAGAGCTTGTTTCGTTTGAGAAATTTCCCTTTAGGAAGAGGGATAAAGGCATAGGAATGATATGGAATAAGGATAAAGGGATAAATGGATAGGGAAGTAGAGATAGGGAAATAGTTTAGAGTTGTAATGATAGGTGATAGGAGGAACAATGAGGATTTAGGGTTTTAGGCATACTACGGGCAAATTTAGGGTTTCATATTTACCATGGGAAATGATGCTTAAAAGTTTGATTTGTAAACCAAAACTGAAGCGAGGGAGGTAAAATTACTTGCAATGAAGGTAAGAGAGATAAATTTTGAAGTTTCTTGAATTTTTGATGGTTTTTAAGCTCTCCTGCTAAAAGCGTAGCGCCACTGCCAAAAGCGTAATGACACTGTCAAAAGCGCAACGCCACCTTTCCAAAAGCGTAGTTCCACCTTCAAGACAACTATTGACTGCCTTCCCAGTGTCCAAATTAGGCGTAGGATAGCTCATTGGAAATATTGTCAAGTCTACTTTCCAGAACATCTTGAATTTTTCAATTTGGATTTCGCTTGTCCTATCAAAATCTTAATTTCCCAAGACTGGTCAAAATGTGCAGAATGAGGTTGCCAAAATGCATAGCGTTGTTGCAGTCAACTTTTGAAGGTCTTCCTCAACTCCAAATTTAGCTCATAATAGCTCATTTGATGTCTCTTTGTGTCCATCTATCAATTCACTCATCAAGGAAGCCATTTGGTCATTCCATCTAGGAGAAAAAATTATTTTATCAAGGTCACTTCAGAGGTGCATTAACACTCCTGAGGCAAATGATGTTTTCAACATTTATCCCAAACCATAAAACCTCTGTAAAAAAAGAAAGAGGTTTTTCTTCTTGGGTCAATGTTGGACAAACACCTCTCCCACTTTTGTCAAATTCATCTTTTCTTTCTCAGAAACATAGTTTGAAGAAAAAACATCTCGTATGTGTGGTGAATGGCTTGTTCCTTGGAATGACTTCTAGACAAATGATGGAGACCTGGTGTTTGATGATATGAAATGTCCTCATACCTTCTGATATCCCCTATGGCTCCTTTTCTTAGATATCTCTGATCCCATAGCCAACCCTAGCTTAGTGGGAGAGGAATTTAGGGTTTTAGTGCTTGTTTCTCTTTTGCTTTTACAGGTGAATTGGTGCTCATGATGACTTGATTTTTGCAGTGGCAGGTGGTTGGCAACATCATTAGATGCTTAGGAGCAGCTGGGAATCAATATTACATATGGAAACATAAAATTACATAACAAATGAAGATAAAAACAAAATACTCTGTTTTCACCTCAAAACACGTTTTGAGGTGAGATCTACATTAGACCTTCAATATGATAAATTATGGCTTTACCTATCATTATTGGCCTCCTCGTGTCCTTGTTGATCATTATTGGCATGTAATTATTGGATTTGACTATGGTGGGACCCTAAAACCTAATGAAATAAACAACAGAGTGAACATGAGCCATGATTGAAATATATGAAAGAGGATTAGCAAATACAAATCATGAGGGAAAAATTGAAGTAAACCCTACCATCAGTTAATCCATGACTTAATGGAATGCAAACTCATCAATATTGGACTCCTACTATGAAATTAAAAAGAGTAGATTTTGATCACTGATGGCAATGTGAAGACACTGACACTAACATTGGCTCCAATGGGGATGGTAGCTACTTGGAGGTGCCAAGAACACCGTAGACCTAGTAGCCTTATCCATTAAGCATGGAGTCAAAAACTCAAACTAAAATGCATGAATGAAAACTAACGATTATAAGAAGAAATTTCGACGTAAATCATATTCAGAAATTCTTTGTCGATGCTTTTGGAACCAGCTAGTGTGGTTCATCGTTGTCGACATGTTTTGAACCAGCTAGTGTGGTTCATCGTCAGGACAAGTCGACAAAGAATTTCTGAAAACTAATGACTTAACGACACAAACTGACTTTTACTCAACTAAAAATTGACTCAATACTAAAATGCAACTGATAAACTGGAAAAGATGCTCAATGTGGAGCTTATTCAATAAAACCTACTCTAACTATTCCATCATCACCTGATCAAGTGAAATGAAACAACCAATGCAACCAAGTAAGCATTCTGGCTGCTATTTGAATTCTCTGCAAGTGCTTGCTTATGAACAACAAGAGAGAACTACTAAAAGGCAACTCCCATGAAAACTTGTAAATAGATCCAAATTTTCCCAAATTGAATAATATGGAATCTCTATCTGATTCCAAAAACACTGCATAAGGACCTTGAAATTCATGTGCACTTGTACTTAGCTCATCCAATGGATTACTTTGCTTCTTCTCATACCATGAATGCAAACAATCATCTAAGCTTTTTGATGGGACTCCTGCTGAAAATGACAAAGAAACTGGCTCCCAGATCAAGTTTGTATCAATACCTTTCCAAGCTCACAGTTAGCTAATGGAGAAGGACTTTGACTGCAGACATCATCCAACACATCAGCTATTGGATCATCAAAAACTTGAAAATACTATTGCAACCCATTTTCTATAGGTTCCAATGAGATTGCATGATTTTCTATAGGCTGCACATTTGAATATATACTATGCAAAATTCCCTTCAAAACCTGAAATGATTCAAAACATAATGGTATGGAATCATCTTACATCATTTGATCATATGTTCTAGCTTCCGAGTATTCTTCTGCAACTTAACAATCAATGGAATTCATGGGCTGCAAATCTAGATATGAGAAGTCTTGAACAAGGATTTCATTGCCCTCTAGATGATCCAGATAAAAACTTATCGACAGTTGATTTCTGATAAGTTGTCTGTGATAAACTGAAATGAAGTAAAACAAAAAGGCAAAGATCCTTCACTTACTTCAAAATTTTCTTTAATTTCCTCCTCACTTCCATAGCTGATATGCATCGGCTGATCACTCTATTTGAGCTGCTGAAAGTGAACTTCCTCCCTCCACAAACCAGCTGTTGATTTGTCTTCAAGACTAGCTTCTGTTTGGAGAACATCATCATCATCATACTGATCAAACTTAGGCAAATTGTCAGCATAAAACACATCATCAAGCATACATGTCATATCAATAGATCTCTCTTCTGCAAGATGATCTATAAAATAATCATTATCAGATCTATGACAGTTGGGATAAGAAAGAAAATGTTTTGGATCAGTCACTTTTTCTTCTTCAATTAGCGAGCCATGGTCTTGAACATCATACTTATTTCTTGAGGTGATATTTTGCATCATCTCTTCCACTACACTTACTAAAATGTCGAGCTTTACCTCTAAATATTGCAATTCCTCTGGATCTATGTTCTTCCTCTCTTCTTCCTTCAACTTTTCCCTTCTGATCAACAAATTAGCCTCTACATCTACTGCATTGTTCTGAATCTCTTCAAGTCTTATAAGGTTCCTTTCTCTCAGCTGAAACTCCATTTCCAGATCAAAGGCATCCGGGTAGTGCAAGAGAGCGGATCCAAGAGGAGGTCTTATATTAACAAGCATCGAAAAATAGACTTGGTTAAATCTGGCAGAAAATTGTTGTACTGTCTCCCTTAGTTGCCTTTTTAGCTGGTTATAATCTTCTAGAATCAAGAAAGGGTTTTGCCTGACCACCCACTTATCGAGGAAAACTTTGACGAACTGCTGGAAATCTGAGATGCTTGCATCAAGCAGGGTTTTGAACCAACTCTTGACTTTTCCTTGTAAAGAAAGAGCAAAAAGGCTAATACTGACACCCTCTTCATCAATTTCAAAAAGGTCAAGAAAAGACTCAAAATTCAGTACATGTCTCTCAGCAGTGATGTTGTCACATTCACCATCAAATCTTGGTAGATATAGGTAATGATTTTTAGGGAAAGCATGAGATATAGGAGGTAAAATTAGAGGCTTGTATCTATCTAGAATTTTACAAGGTATAGGAATATCTACAAAAGGTGTAGAATTAATCTTTGTCTCTTGAGGCTCATCAGTTTGAAGATGATCATCATAATATTTAGAAGAAGGGTCTTGATCAAGATCAAAGGCATGCGAATATTTTTGTATTCACAATCTTCAAAGGGAAAGAATCAAATGCAAGTCTAGTATATTTTCTCAAATATAGTATACTTCGTAAATCCTTTTTGAAATTCTCAGGAAAAGAGAAGAAATAAATTATAACAAAGAACATAATATCTTGGATGAAATTCCAACTTGAATACCTAATCTTTCCATACTGTCCTTTCATGCTTCTACTGGTTGGGTTCATCCTCCAGTGGAGTCCTTGGATCTGATCTTGAAACTGATTTAGAGTCACCAAGTGAATGATTTCAGCCTTCCAGTGTCTGATCGTTGTCCACCATCAATAATCAGATCTAAACTTGATACTTTTTATTAAGGAACATAAAACTACGATCCCCAGTATGGTCGCCACTATGTTATCACCTAGATTGACCTTAGGCTGAAGGGAGGCAATTCTAGGGTAACCACAAGTCATGCTTAACCTGGTAGCTAGCCCTACCAGGTCCAGAGAGGGATCTCTCCTTATGGATCTCAGTCAAAATGACTGGATCAAATAGGGATTTTAGGCTAGATATAGTAGCTCAGAATATTTTGATTTAATTTGTTGGTGTTTGTGGATCAGATGGAGCTAGGCCGTTTTAGGTCCAGGAAATTAGGTTAGAATGCAGGGTGTTCTATAGGGAAACATAGGTATAGGCTTTAGCACTTGAAATTTAGTGAGATGAGATGTCTAAGACTGGTGGGGAGCTGAGGAGGGCATGCTACAATCATGGATCCTACTCAAACAACATAAAACATAGAGTATTGAATGATTTCCCAAGGTAGAGCACTGCAAACAATGAATTCTACCTATCTATCTTGATATCATTCAATTAGAAACAGTGAAATAGATGATGGCATACATAAAACACATAAAAAATTGATAATAAATAAGAAACTATGCTAAAACACCATACCATAGGAATCCCATAAAAATAGTCACAAGTCCTATTAATTTCATTGCCAAACTGCTTACAATGGTGTACAATCTAGCTCAGAGCATCCAAGTGAGTCCAACCTCTTCTAATGACAAAGAAAATACATGATATAGACACAAAAACTACTCATCCTGACCATCAGGGGTCAAATCCATGAGAAGAGGGGTTGTTTCAACCATTTCCCAACTAAGAACTAGAATATAGGTAGTCAAACAACTTGCCTCTAAAAAAGGGGAAACTAATTCATTTACCTCAAAACCACCTCTAACTAATGAATCTACCGTATAACACTATTTTACCATTAACTTTACGTGCCATGTCATCAATTACATCAGTGAAATCATCCATGAGGATATAGAAATCCAATTCATAGTCAAAGCAAGTGAATTTTGGTTTTCTAAGCAAAAAAGGCCATAAGCGCAGTGCCACTGACCAAAAGCGTGGTGCCATGTTCAGGTAAACTTTGGAGGCCTTCCCGACATCAAAATTGAGTCCATGATAGCTCATTGGAAAGGTATTCAAGTCTAGTTTTTGGAACACCTAGAATGTTTGAATTTGGAGGTCATTTGCCCCATAAAAACTTGAATCTCCCAAGACTGCTTCTGTGTGTCCAAAAAGAGGCAGAGAGGTCATTTTTTGGTAGTTTTGGGACCTTTTGGTGAACCAAATCTACTCCAAAACTCCTTAAAATTGCTAGGGTACATGTCCTCATCATTCTGAATCCAAAAATTTCAACCTTTTCTCCAATGGGTTCCTTAGGAAAAACGGCAGCGTCGGTGGCACTGCGCTTCTAGGCAAATTTTCTGTGTTAAGAATTTCAAAATTTCAAAAATGCAAAAACTCCTCAAAATTTGCCCAAAGTTGGCATTGAGAAGCACCATCAAGTGCTTTGGTTGGTCAAGGAGGCTTCAGCCAACATCTTCAACCTATCTTGCTCTTTCTTTCCTTCTAAGGCTGTCCTCAACCTAGCATTTAGCTTCCTGATCCTCATGTTACAAATTTTGTTACAAGCCATGTAATGGTATGCCATGTGTCAGATCATTTTTTTATCCCTGTTGGCCTTGTCAATGAGCCCTTCAAGATGTAGGTTGACTCTTTCAAGCCAAGTTTCCCTATCTTATTCAATTTCTTGCTCAATGGGAGTCAAAGTGACATGAGCCTCTTTATCACTTTGCCTCGTTATCTTTAGTAGCTCAAGTTCTATGAGGACCTGTTTATGACTTACTTGTTTGTTTTCTTGATTCAGGTAAGTGATGAAAAACTTAGCCCTCTCTAAGTTGTCCGTCAAAGCTTGTAATTGGGCTTCTTTCTCCTTAATAATGACATCTTTGACATTTTCCATCTCTTGAACCTCTAGATCAATGATCTCAGTGTCATGCTACTCAGGCTCATCATCATGCTCCTCCAACTGAAATTCCCTTTCTTGGTCATCATCCAAGTCATCTTCTTGTACCTTTTCCTTGCCTTTGCTCAGCTACTCAACCTGTACCTGTTCTGTCGATGTAGAAGGCAAAGCCCCTTCCACACCTTGTGGAGATAACATTTTCCTTTGGACTAATGAAGAAGGCAAGGTCCCTTCCACTTCCCTTGGAGCAAACACTTGCCTAGCAGCTGCAAACAACTTCATTGGCTCTCTCTGATATGTCAAGAACATTGTATCTTAGCAGTTCTAGTCTCTTTGTCCTTCTCATCTGTCTTCACCTAAGCACTGTTGTAAGGTCTTCCTTTTCCATGCTTTCTAAGTTTTGAATTTATGTACCCCTACAGAAGGTATGAGTATGGGTGATTTACGAGTGAGGGGGTGGGAGATGACCTTATGGGTTGGAAAATGAATGAGGGAGTAGGAATGATAAAAATGAAAGGGAGGGCTTGTTTTGTTTGAGAAATTTCCCTTTGGGAAGAGTGATAAAGGGATATGAATGATATGGAATAAGTATAAAGGGATAAAGGGATAGGGAAATAGGGATAGGGAGATATTTTAGAGTTGTAATGATAGGTGATAGGAGGAACAATGAGGGCTTAGGGTTTTCGACATACTAGGGGAAAATTTAGGGTTTCATATTTACCATGGGAAATGATGCTTAAAAGTTTGATTTGAAAACCAAAACTGAAGTGAGGGAGGTAAAATTACTTTCAATGAAGATAAGAGAGAGAAATTTTGAAGTTTCTTGAAGTTTTGAGGGTTTTTAAGCTCTCCTACCAAAAGTGCAGTGCCACCTTGCCAAAAGCACAATGCCACCTTCAAGACAACTTTTTACTGCCTTCCCAGTGTCCAAATTAGGCATGGGATAGCTTGTCAGAATCTTGTCGAGTCTACTTTCCCGAAAATCTTTATTTTTTCAATTTGGAGTTCATTTTCCTTGTCAAAAGCTCAATCTCCCAATACTAGTCAAAATGTGGACAATAAGGCTGCCAAAATGCATAGTGTTGTTGCAGTAAACTTTTGAAGGTCTTCCTCATCTCCAAATTGACCTCATAATAGCTCGTAGGAAATATCTTTGTGTCTACTTATCATTTTACTCATCAAGATAGTGATTTGGTCATTCCATCTAGGAGAAACATGGATTTTACCAAGGTCACTCCATAGGTGCATTAACCCTCCTGAGGCAAATGATGTTTACAAAATTTCTCCCAAACCATAAAACTTGTGTAAAAACTGAAAGAGTTTTTTCTTCTTGGCTCAATTATGGACAAAAACCTCTCTCACTTTTGTCAAATTCATTTTGTCTTGCTCAAAAACATAGTTCGAAGAAAAATTGTCCTGTATGTGTGGTGAATGCCTTGTTCCTTGGAATGACTTCTCAACAAATGATGGATACATGATGTTTGGTGATATGAAATGGACTCATGCCTTCTGATATCCCTTATTCCTCCTCTTCTTAGATATCTATGATCAGCCAACCCTAGCTCAGTGGGAGAGGAATTTAGGGTTTTAGTGCTTGTTTCTCTTTTGCTTTTGCAGGTGAATTGGTGCTCATGATGACTTGATTTTTGCAGTGGCAGGTGCTTGGAAACATCATCAGATGCTTATGAGCAACTGGGAACCAATATTACATATGGAAAAATAAAATTACATAAGAAATGAAGATAAAAACAAAATACTCTGTTTTCACCTCAAAACAAGTTTTGAGGTGAGATCTACATTAGGCCTTCAATATGATCAATTATGGCTTTACCAATCATTATTGGCCTCCTCATGTCCTTGTTGATCATTATTTGTATGTAATTATTGGATTTGATCATGGTGGGACCCTAAAACCTAATGAGACCAAACCCTAAAACCTAATGAAATAAACTGCAGAGTGAACATGAGCTATGACTAAAATATATGAAAGAGGACCAGCAAGTACAGATCATGAGGGAGAAATTGAAGTAAACCCTACCATCAGTGAATCCATGACCTAATGGAATGCAAACTCATCAATATGGGACTCCTACTATGAAATGCAAAAGAGTAGATTTTTATCACTGATGGCAGTGTGAAGACACTTACACTAACAGGTAAGACCTATTGGTTTAGAAGGTAGGATAGCATCAATTTTGCACCACCAAAACCATCCCTCTCAACACCCTTCTTCCCACTTCCTCTCATTCCTCCAAGATTTTTGTGCACAGGAATTACATTACAGGGTTACAAGAGACCATTGGTTTTTCCCTTGTGAAATATGGGATAATGAGTAGATCTAAGATTGGAAAGGTCATATACACTCTTTCCCAACCTTCCACCATCTTCCCCCCCTTCAAATCCTTTCTAGAGTCCTTAGAATTCTTTCAGATGCAATCATGTAGCAATACGGGGCATCTTGTAGCATCCTATAGCACAAACTCGACCAAAATTGCCTCTTAAGCCAAATTTCTTCTTTCCATCACTTGGTAACATCCCCTAATCTTTGAAATCCAACTGTAAGAGACTAGAGACCCTTTGTACATCATCTCCTCATCATCATAATTTTAAATCTATGGTTAGGGTTTATTATTTTAACCATGAGTTAAATAGCATAGAAATAATTTGCATTGATTTCTTTTGAGCATTCAATGGTTTATAAAAATATATTACAGTTTACTTTGAGTGCAGTAGTGTAGCCTTGCTTTCTTGTACTTACTTAATGCATCTAGTTTAGGTTTAAATTCTTGTCATTTGATTTTTGGAAGACATAATTAGGGTTTTTTTTGCATCATTTCTTTTCCTGCAAGTAGTTTAGTGTTTCCTTGATGTATTAGGATAAATAAAATTTCAATTTATTCTTTCTGTTATCATAAAATCAGTACTAAGGGCTGCTACTTAATAAGATCTCATGAAACTTTTTCAAACCAGGCTTTAGACTAAGGTTTAGCCTCCTTAGTCAGAGAGGGCTCTCTCACAGATTTTTGATATGCATTAAGGGCAAGAAAAGATGGCTAACTCTTTAAACAGTATATGAAATTTAAGCTGGTTGGAACAACAAAATTAGGCTTCTCCCATTGGGCTCATGGAGTCATACAATTCTGCAGTAAACAAGTAGCTACTTAATCATGGAAACCAAGGCATATAATGTCTCAATGCTCAAAACATTTACCAAGAAGAACCTCAACTCAAAAAACATACACAGAAAGTCTGAGCACTAGGTGAATTCAGAGTGATTGCATGTTTAATGAACTGTAAAACAAGATGAATAAAGACCAAACCATATATACTCTGAGCATTTGAAACACAAGATGAATCTTGGGAAGAAAAAGTATCCTTTCTATTACTGTCAAAGTCCTTTACATAAGCCAATATGAAAACTTTGTTTTTATAAAAATCTCCAACCCTTTTTACATCAGAGTTTTTCCTATATATAGGAAAACAAAAGTAAACTACCTTGAGTCTCCTCCTCCAGCATGAGGGGAGCTCGAAAATCTATCATTAATTGCCTTATCTATATTTAAACCAACTTATTAAATACAAAGGTATTGCACTGTAAATATATAGAGTCCTATTCCTATTGAAACTCTAATTCTATCTCCTCGTGTGCATGATTCTCTCTTGAGCTTTGACATCTGTACCATTCCTGTAGTGGCCGAAATACATTGGAGATACATTCACTAAACGAGTTGCCTTGGATTCTAGCTGTGCAGATGACTCACTAATTGGTGAAGATGTGTGCCCTGTTTTCACGGTCCCTACCTTCCATCAGCCTTTATTTCCAAAATAACATGCTTCAAGCTGTTTAATACCTTTAATATCCACGCATAACACCATATGCCTTATGATCTGGATGCTTTGTGAACTGAACAGGTGTCCAACCCAAAATTCCGGTAACCCTACCAGAACCCTAATAATTCGGACATAAAGTAGCTTTAGGAAGACTTTAGCAAAAAACCAAAATATTTTACCTTTTTGCTCCAACACTTACACCTGTCATTCTTTGAATGTTTAGATGGCCTTGCATCGTCTTTTTCCTACCCTCGAGGCATTCCTTTTCAAAATTTGTTGACCTCAGCATCAATTTCATTGTTTTCTTTCAAAACAGTCATCTACAGCAGTTTTGTAGCGCGCTACAAAACTGCTGTTCTTTTCAAAAATTACAGTCTTCAATAAATTTATCAAATACTTTGTGACTACAACAGCTTCGCTTCTGGCTTCAAAACTTCTAATTTATTTTCCTTATATATGCCGTGCTTTTATGCCTCAAAAACCAATGAACTTAAGAAAAATGAAACAAAAACTTGGGGTAGCACCTGACCTTTAAAATTTGCAATTTTTACTTGGCAGCTAACTTACCCAGCTGAGTTTTTAGTTTTGCAAGCTCTTTTTCCATGGCTGCAATTTCTGATACAGTTTTCTCCAAATTAGCCATTTCTTCCTCAGCTGCCTCCCATTGTTCCTTTGAAGATGAAGTTTTGCTTTCTTTGGCAATGGGGACCTTTTTATCCATATCTTTCTTTTTTATTTCCTTTACTTTTTCTGCTTTGGGTAGTTGCTTCTCCATTTCTTTGGCCTGTCTTCTTGTGTATAGTTTTCTTTTCATTTCCTCTGCCTTCTCCGCTTTAGGCAGTTGTCTAATTTCTTTTGCTGCAGGTACCTTCACAGCTACCTCTTCCATGTGCAATTGCTCAACCACTTTGATTTGCCTCCTAGTGACTGGCCTTCGTGGTTTGACCATAAATTCATTACCATATTCTTCAAATCTTAATCTTTTTGAGGCCTTTGATTTTTTGGTGCTATCAGGTGATGACTGGGTTAGGTCAATAGGCATTGACTCAACCTGCACTGTTTTAGCTTGTTCAAAATCAATTGCCTCAAGCAAATCATTTAGACTAGCTTTTGATATAGGGCTTTCTTCCACAGCTATTGATTTGCCTTTTTCTCTACTTAGCTGACTTCTGGTTTTGACCCTTAACACCTGTTCAACTCCACTTGGCCCTGGTGCATCTTTCTGGTGTTTGATTTTCTCCTTTGGTGACTTAGGTGTCTCCTTTATAACCACAGACTTCTCTGATTTACTCAACTTGGTTTTGGGCTTCTTTTGGTCTTTCACCTCCTTTCTGAGCTCAGCCAGAGAAGGTTCTTCAATTCTTCCTTCTCTTTCCCTATCCGGAAATGGAGTGAGACCTGTCCTGCTTTGAAAGCCGGCCATAAAAATAAAAGAATCCCAATCTCTACCAATTTTTTACAAACCATCTAACACCAGCAACTTTACTAAACCATGGTGAAACAGGGATGTTTCACAATCATCTTTCTTTAACTAGATTTTGTCACACATTTTACTAAGGTTTCTGAACAAGTAGAAAGGGATGTCTATTGATGCTTTACCTGTGAAATGAAACAAGAGTTTGAAATGATAGGAATAAACTTTGGTGTACCTTCCCTCGCATGTTAGATATTTCTGGATGCATGTAAGGAGCAGAGCAAAATGTTCTTTTATGTAACTCCTTGGCACAGCTTTGGTGAGATCCTCATTTACATATTGTTCCTTCAAAAATTCCTTACAGGGACTCATGTTGAATTTAAAATTTTTGAACCACTCTTGTCCTCCTCTCGGAATTTCAGTGAAAATAGAAATGGCTTGTGGAGACACAGGAAATTCTAGCATTGACACTTTAGAATTCAAGCCAGTAAAATTCAATGCAAAAGCTTTCGTTACCTCTACATGTCCTCCCTTCAACTTTTCGCAAAACCTCCAGCAACTAGCATTTTTAAAGGCTCTTGCTACACCTTCATCTCTGAGTGTAAGATCAAGCCCCTCTGGCTCTGTTCTTAGGCACCTTCCGGATCGATGTACTCTTTTCTCCATCTTGCTTCGAATATCTTCACACAGAGAACTAACAGCAGCTACAATTCAAAGAACAGCTTCGGCTTTGGAGTGCAAGCTCACTTGCAATGATCCCTTTAAATGAAAACTCGGGCTTCTTTGCGTTTTTTCAAAAAAAAATCTCGTCATACAACAGGCATATTAACGCACCATGAATACACATTATGACACAACCATACCTCATAAAATCTCTTAAAATGATTGTCATGTGCGTGATCCTAAACCTGATGGCGGAATGATAACCTATCATGACCTGGAGAAGACATCAACTGACAAAATGTGGACGGACTTAATGACTTATCTCCCCAGACTTGACATTTCAAGAAAACGCGCTGCAAAAACCCCGAATCCCCGATTTCATAGCGCAGACAACTATGAATTGACAAAACGCGCTACGAAATGGATGGTAAATGATACGCTACGAAAAGGTGGAAAAATGATTGCGCAGCTAAATTGGCCAATCAGATTGTGCTGCGAAACTGCGCAAAATACAAATGACACAAACAAGACAAGACATGCCTTAAACAATAATGATGGAGGGTATCTAACAGTTTTTCACAAGGACTCACATCAATACCTCTTTGAAGTTCTAATTTCAAAGTGACACACATAGAAACCTATTCACTTAAACAAAAAAAAATTTATATGAAACTTTGGACATATGTGGACTGTGGTTCTAAGTGATAACACTTTCCTTGCAAAGTTGAGTTTAGTATTTTTTCTTCTTTTGAATTTTTCAAAATGGTCTCTACACTATAGCTTAATCCATTACTTCACCTCTTAAGTTTGTATGAACATTAGATTGATAAATTAAAGCTAATAGCCCTACGAGTTGCAACATCCTTGTTGCAATACCAGGACTCATCAAGTACCAGACCCTAGTAGATTTAGGAAAAAAAAGGTTTCATTTTAGGAATTTGTTGGCCTTACACTGACAAATGGTCACTCTGTTAAGCTTTATATTCAAAGACAAACAAGTGAAGACCTATAATATATTTTCCTCACTAGAGGACATCAAACGAATGATATTCATTCTCAAGTATTGTTTGGATAGTGTGGACTCTCACTTAGCTCATGTGGAAGGCTTCCTAGTGAGTGACTCTATCTCTAGTGATCTCACCGATCCTCTGATTGCTCATGGGGAAATCCTATTATAATTTCCTCAGATAAAGGTTTTTATTGGTGGGCCTGAAAATTTTTGTTGTAAATTTTTGTTCATGCATCCTTCAACTACATTTTTTCCATGAAAATATGCTTATCGTTTTGATTTTGAAGTGAATTGTGTTAAAATTATGCTCATGGTCTACCTGATGCAATCTTGAAAATTGTTTGGTCCCTTGCTTCTTTTCTTATGGATTCCCCAGTGGTGAAATTGGTTTATGGTGCGTTATATGCACACTGGAGAGACTCTTGTTATGGATATTTTTTTTATGGTTCGAATATGGATGGCCCTCATTGTTTTACTATTAATATGGCCTCAATGCTTCCTTGTAAACTTTTGTGTTTATTCCTAGTTTTTGTGGACAATCCTTTTTTTTATGAATATGACTATTTTCTAGGTTGGTGTCCCACATGCACTTGTGACATAGTTTATCTTGTCTCTGGTTTTGTCTTGTTATGAAGTATGGATGGGTTTCCCTTCTACTAGCTAAGAATGTTTTTGTTTCAAGGTATGTTGATGATTGTTTTATGTTGGAGATATAATAAAGAGATGTAGTTGTTGCATTATATGCTATGTATGCCTCCATTTGATATCAATGCTTAAGCCTTCATACTTTCTAAATGTCTATGTATACATCTTGGTGGCTTTCTGAAGAGAAGGAATTTTGGGCATGTTTTGAAAAGCTTATTATGAAAGATTGTTGCTAAAGAAGACATATTTCTCGTTGGCACTCAAAATAGTATCTCTCGACTTCTCATTCCCTTCTGTTCTCCTTTCCTCTCACTTCTCCTCCTCCTTTTCTTGTGCAAGGGGCTTCTTCTGATTCATTCTTGCTTCTACTTGCTTTCTACTTCTGCCCTCGCTTGCTTTTTCTTTGCTTTATTGGAAGCATCTTAGTGTCTTAACTAGCCCTATCCCTTAACAAGATACATTGGTTCTTAATTCCCACCCACGTCATCCAACTAACTTTTTCATCCAACTTCCAAGCCATGATGGATGGTTTTTTGGTTAAAAAATAAGTAGATGCCGGGGAGAGACTCAAGGATAGTTTCATGTGCCTTCCATAGTGAGCTTTATATTTTTCAATGGTTGGTCTCGTTAATTTTGGTTACATTGCATGTAATTGATAATGTAGGGGGATGGTACATAGTCTACGTCGTCTTGAATATAATATCTATGTGATTTATTGTTGTGATAACAAATGTATTGATGAGAATCTTCTGGTCAGACTGTTGTACTGGAGGTGGTTAGTGATTTTGGTTTCTCTAGTACTTCTGGGGGATATGAGGAAGACTATGATGTACTCAATGTAACTTTTTATTTTGATTACGAATACAAATTGTTTTGATTCACAAAAGAATGTGAAAAAGATGTCAATGTGACATTCAACACTTAATCACAGATATTGTTACTCAAATCCTTCCAAACTTAAAACTATGAAATAATAAAGGCTTAGAGAAATATATAAGATTTTTTAATCAGCTTAATGTATACAATCATAACCTTACTACTTGCCAAGTATAATTTATCATTAAATAATTTAATTAAAATAATAACATCGCTAACTTATTTATTATAGTGAAAACCTTAACAAATTTATACCTCATTATATAATTATCTCCCATAATTATTTAAATACAAATACTAACTTAAAACTATGAAATAATGAAGACTTAGAAAAATATACAAGAGTTTTTAATCATCTTAATATGTACAATCATAACCTTACTACTTTCTTAGTATACTTAATCATTAAATAAGTTACTTAAAATAATAGCATTTCTAACTTATTTTTCATAGTGAAATTGTTGGGTCTCCAAAATGTCATCCACGTTTACCCACATTTCCATCATTTTACCCTCACTCCATAACTCTATAGTCCCATAACCTTACATTAAGTAACCATTTAATAATCACATGGGTTTATCATTATTATTTTCCAAGTCATTGATTTTAAGTATTTTAAGAGAATTTATGATTAAATATTAGGAAATTAACATGTTTTCATATCTATCTAAAAGTATTATGAGTTTTGTGACATTGTAGGCCTACTTGGAGATTCTAGAAGGGTTTTATTTGGCCACCCGACCACAAATTCGAATTTCAAATTCCAACTCATGAGGATTTTTGGAATATTTGTAGAAAATGTGGATCATTAACTAGGCACATTCAAAGGAGAAGAATCATGGATGTCTCTTATCAAAACTAAGAAAGAATTTTGAGAGAATTTGTATGTTACATTTTTAGGTGATTGGTTGTAACCACAAGAGATAAACGTGGATTTAGGAGAGATTTAAGGATCTATATTTATTGAATAGTTATCTTTAATTTTTGTATGAATAGGAGTGCATCCTTCATACAAAGGGTTGTTGGTTAGTTGTTAGAGTTAGTGTTAGTGTTAGCTGCTAATTGATAGTTGGAGGTTCCAAGTTCCATCCAAGATGTGATTTGTAACGTGAGGATAGAGGATTCTTTTAATATCTTGTAACTCATTTTATGAAATAAATACTGCTACTTTGATCTCCAAGATGTGATAGTTGTTCAGTGTGCTTGCGAAGGAATGGAGACCCCCCATTAACCATAATTTTCACACCTTTGTACATATTGGTAACATAGTATATTTATGTTATTTCATTTATTTTCAGCAAGTGTGTTTTCATTTTCTGCAAGTGTTCTTTTCCTTTCAGCAATGTGATTTCATTTCAGCAGGCATGAATGTGATTTCAATTTAGCACGTGTGATTTCATTTATGCAAGTGTGGTGTGGTTTCAATTCAGTAAGTGTGATTTCGTTTATGCAAGTGTGGTGTGATTTCAATTCAGCAAGTGTGATTTCGTTTATGCAAGTGTGGTGTAATTTCAATTATGAAAGTGTGGTGTGATTTTATTTATGCAAGTGTGGTGTCATTTCATTTATGCAAGTGTGATTTCATTTTCAAGCAAGTGCAATTTCCTTTATGCAAGTGTGATTTCGATTTCTTTATGTTTGGTTTGGTTTGGATTATATTGATTTAAATTGTTTTGTAATTATTTTTAATTGCATTAGATTAATCTATTCTGAGAAATAACCACCTATCATATATAACACAAGTATACCTCATCAGTTTACAAACCTCAGGTTGACAATTAATGACAGGGATTTAACTCACAATTAAATCACCCAACATTTTGGCACCATTGTCAGGGAGGTATACATAGGTGTTTATTTTGAAAATTTAGACAACTCATTATATTTGCATTAATCCTTAAATACATTGTTGAAATCATATTAAAATCATTTAGGATGCATATTATATTTCAATGATTTTTCAAAAATTTGTACTAATCTATGTGCACAATAGGAATTATCAACCAGTTGGAGTAATTCATAGGAAATTAAGAATTTGAATAATGT
The DNA here is from genome assembly GCA_000404065.3 of Pinus taeda. NCBI lineage: Eukaryota > Viridiplantae > Streptophyta > Pinopsida > Pinales > Pinaceae > Pinus > Pinus taeda. The sequence goes on from APFE030060203.1 coordinate 63,090, forward strand.
TCTTCCAAGAACTTTCTTGAATATTAGCAAAAGTTGGGATATCTGCTTCTCAGGAAGAGTATTTTAACTACATGCAGAAACTTGTCTATCTCTCCACCTCCATAGGAAGATCTTCAAGTTTTATTCACTCCTCTTGTCAATCGGTTGAAGAGACTAAAGAATCACACAATACTTTTGATGGGGAGAAACCACTAGAATCTAAGATTGAGGAATGCATAATAAAAGAGGATATTCAATGTGATCTAAACCAAGAAAGGAATTAGGAATGTCATGGCCTTATTGAAAGATGGTTCCAATCAAGGATCAAGTCACATCAATCTTTCATTGTTCTTTACTTCTTAATTCCATTATAAGAAAAACTAGCCTTTCACGCTTTGATGTATTTTAATGCATATTTTTCAAAACTAGGCATGAATATCTTTTTACTCTTGTTACACACATGGTTACACTACAAATAAGCATACACTTGAAACAAATTTTTCCATTTACAGTAAAGTAGAGTAGAATATAATCATTGGATCATTAACTAAGCACATTCAAAGGAGAAGAATCATGGATGTCTCTTATCAAAGCTAAGAGAGAATTTTGAGAGAAATTGTATGTTACATTTTTAGGTGAATGGTTGTAACCACAAGAGATAAATGTGGATTTAGGAGAGATCTAAGGATCTATATCAAGGATAATTTTAGGGGCGAATGTTCGCCCTTTGGCGAAATTAAGGGGTTTTAAATTTTTAGTGGGCGAATATTTTGTATCATAGTACATTTTTACAAATCACCTCAAATAGCCCACCTTATTTTAAGGGAGAGGGTAAAAAAGGGAAATTTAGCCAAGATAGGAGTTACAAAGTGAGGATAGATAATTCTTGTAATATCTTGTAACTCATTTTATGAAATACATACTGCTACTTTGATCTTCAAGATGTGATAGTTGTTCAGTGTGCTTGTTAAAGAATGGAGGCCCCCCATTAACCATAGTTTTCACACCTTTATACATATTGGTAGTAACATAGTATAGTTATGTTATTTCATTTATTTTCAGCAAGTGTGTTTTCATTTTATGCAAGTGTGATTTCATTTCAGAAAGTGTGAGTGTGATTTCAATTTAGAAAGTGTGATTTCATTTATGCAAGTGTGGTGTGATTTCAATTCAGTAAGTGTGATTTCATTTATGCAAGTGGTGTGATTTCAATTCAGCGAGTGTGATTTCAATTCAGCAAGTGTGTTTTCATTTATGCAAATGTGGTGTGATTTCAGTTATGCAAGTGTGATTTCATTTTCAAGCAAGTGTGATTTTCTTTATGCAAGTGTGATTTCAATTTCTTTATGTTTGGTTTGGTTTGGATTAGATTGATTTAATTTGTTTTATAATTAGTTTTAGTTGCATTAGATAAATCTATTCTAATAAATAACCACCTAGTACATATATTACATGTATAACTCATCATTTTATGAACCTCAAGTTGACAATTAATGATAGGGATTTAACTCGCAATTAAATCACCAAACAAAAACCTTAACAACTTTATACCTTACTATATAATTATCTCCCATAATTATTTAAGTACACATACTAAATTACTTATGAGCATAATTCATATTTGCTAACTTAGCAAAACAAAAATCTCAAATCCTTCCTAGCCTACTCACTAGGAAAAGGGATTATCATCCAATTGTACTTGTAATAGTTTTTTTAATCTAACATCATTATCCATTATAACAAAATAAATTTGTCACCCTAATGGGGGTGCTTTTTCAGTTGATACGAAAACATCGAGAAGGGTGCCCGAAGCACATTAGGCTTTGCCTCATATGGGCACGGTAGATGGTAGTTAATACCTATGCTTTAATAAGTGTGCCATATTCAAGATTTAATAAGTAGGTTGTTAGCAATGAAATGGTGGAGATACAAGGGGTTTGTGCGAGGAGGGAAGGTCAATACCTCAGCCTCATGTTTTAGCTTCTCCTGTGACTATTTTTCTATTGGAGGTGTTGTTTTTGGCTCGCATTTCCTCTAATTTTCTTTGTGTTTCTCTAGAAGAAGCTTTCACGATGGAAATTTTCTTATTCGAGGTGTTTTTATTGGCTTGCATTCCTTCTATTTTTTTTGGAATTACATGGAAAAGCTTCATTTTAGGTCTACTTTGGTGATTTGTGTATCACTTGGATCTGCCTACGTTGTACAATCTAGTGTCTAGCTCTTGGAAGTTGGATTGTTATGCTGGTTGGGATCTTTGGTGTTTCATTCCTCTTATGGTATGTATTAAGTGTCACTTAATATTGGCAAGTTTTATCTTTATTGTCTTGACATTCTTCCTCAATTTGTTGAATTTAGGGCATAAATTGAGTTATTCATTCCTATACATATTTGTGTCAGAACTCTTGATGAAAAATTAGTTTCTTTTATTTAGTGTTCCATTGGAGTTAAATTCTTAGTTGTTGGGGATTATTGAAGGGTTTTGAGTGAAGTGCGATTAGATTCTATAGGTGGTTGTGAAGGCGTCTAGGTATTTTCACTTTTTTTCTCTGGTCCAATCGTAATTGGTCTAGCATGTCCATAAATTATTGTGTTTTGCTTTGAGTTCTAAGTCTTGGTATAATTCATTTATATCTAGTTGGTGTTTTATTAAACCTTAAACACACTCTCATTGTTTGGTAGTGAGGTTGAGTTGTGCTAAACTTGATAATTTATTGAGTTGTGATCAATTGAAGTGGTCTTTTGGGCATGATTTGGTCATTTTTTGGTCAGGTTTTCAAGGGCTTTCATTTCAGTCTTCATCCTATTTCAAGTAGAGATCTTATCGATCATTGCCCTTAGTGTTTATTTGCAGTAGTTATCATGCCTCCATGCAGAGAATGGCTAGTCAGATAGGTTTTGGTGGTAATATTAGGTGTAAAAGGACTCTCCCTTTTTCCTATGATGCAGTTGCCATGCTGTTTGATGCAGTTCCTATGGAGGTGTGCAAGGAGATTATGGTGTTGGAAAATGTAGAGGTAGGGGATTATCCTTACTACTATGATTCAAAATTGGTGAGGGAAGATGCAAAATGGCTTCCTGCTCCTTGTATATTTAGGAATAGTAGACATCATTTTATGAGTTCTTTGGCTTTGAATCAGAAATTGCCAACTTTTTTGTATATTATCTTTAAGGATAAACAAGTGGAAAACTACAATGGCTTGTCCTCATTAAAAGACATCAAACACATGTTGCGTAATCTGAGATATTGTTTGGATAATGTAGAATCTGGTTTGGCAAAGGTGGAGAGTTTCATGGTAACTTATTCTACTTCTAAAGATCTCACTAACCCTCCAGCTGATATTTTTCAGACTCGATGCTTTGATTTCTTTAGATGATGACTAGTTGGCTACCTTCAGGTACTTTTTTCCTTACATTTTTGTTCACTTGGGTTGTGCTTATAGGGATATTTCCTCGCTCCTTTCTCTTACAAGCCAAAAATGTTTTTCCTAGGAATGTATGGCTATAATCCTTTTTGGCATGCATGGTGGGATATGCAATGTGGGTTCTTTCTTCCTTTGGGTATGTTTGGTTGCACTATCTATAGGCAGGTTCGACTAACTATGGATAGAAGATGTTTTTGTTTCCATCTCTGTGGGTTGTGGGGATGGAGAGGTTCTAAACACATTTTTTTCTGTTGTCTCACTGTTGGTTTTAAGTTATTTGCTATATCTTGCTAGCAATTGATATTGAAGAAGTTTTTGGTTTACAATTGCATGGTCTTATGATACAAATTGTTGGTTGTCTGCATAATCACCGATTGTAACTAGTCTGCTCTGTTGCTGAGGTTATAATTACATAGAGAAAATTATGAGTTTTTAGTTGCTTTTCAACTGACTCTTGCATGGTGATTTATCCTTTGTTGTGCAACTTTGATATGGCTTATGGTGCCTGGACGAATGGTATTTCTAGTCCAGTGGTAGATATTTATGATTTCATTGTTTTGGGTAGCATTGAAGCCTATGGATTATGGAAAATGTTTGATATGGTTGTTTCTCTACCTGTTCATGATCATTATGCAAATATCAATTTTTGATGCAATATGAAGTACATATATTCACAAAAATAAAGACAATTTGTCATGGATTTATAAATTTATCTTAATTTCTTATAAAATAATATATCTTTAGTTTGTTTTAATCTAACACCATTTTATAAGAAAATCAAGTTGTCATGGATTCATAAATTTTTCATAATTTCTTACAAAAGAATAAATCTCTAGAAACATGTGTGTTAGTTTTAGGAAACATACTCTTTCTAGCCAACGTTATCTCTACGTGAGTGTAACACTAGTCTAGATCCATCTTAATTCTAGACCTACCAAGCGTTGATAGCCTAGGTCCATCTTAATTCTGGACCTACTAAGAGTTGATAGAGGTATAAAATATCTTGAGACTCAAACCTCTTTTAAAGTGAAAGGAGATTTGATCCCTCTCAACCTTTGGTAGATCTAGAATTAACATGGATCCATACTACTATTATATAAATTTCACATTTCTATGATAAAAGTATTCCCATTTTTTATTTTATTAAAACCTTGCGGAATATCCATGACTATTTTTATTACTAGTGAGGATTGAGGGTTTAGATATATCTAAAAATGAATTAGAACCTATTTACTTTTATATTTAATTACAAAAACGTTATAAAAATAAATTGAAATACAATAGTTATAAAATATTTAATTGTGAAATGATTTATGGTTTTTGGGTATGTGGTATTGATAAGCGATGGTATTGGCCCATGGCTTATCCGTGATAAAGTGGGGTGAATATCCATGGTTAAGAATATTGTGATATTGTAAGTTTATTACAAGTATTAAGTTTTTATGTGTTTATTAATTAAATTTAAATATGGTTATAGAATCATTATTTTAATTTATATGGTCAAATGGATCTTAATTTATATCTATTATTTATATGGTATATATTTTAATGTGATATGTATATTATAAATTTATTTTATCCAAAATATTAATAAAACCAAAATTACAATATAACAAATTGAATTTTCATTAGATCTAGGTGTCAGTCTGCTAGCTCAAGGCATTAAACGCCCTCATGAACCCAATGCATTGATCAATTGGGGTTGACTTTTGGTGGCGCCACTAGCATGCCTTCCATAGTGTCTTGGGTTTGGAGTGAGGTGATGGTGCCAAGTCCACCCTCCTCTTGCATTTAAAATGCTTTAAGTGCATGTTCAACCAACTTGTCATATGGCATCTCAAAATCAATGTTAAAAGGCTTGGTGCTCTCAACATGGCCACCCATTCCCTCAGTTGCTTGAAGGTGGAAACTTTGCTCAGACCTAGGGCATTGAATTCAATTTCTCAACAATCATGATGCAGGAACATGGGCATTATAAGAAAGGTGCACATGGAAGAGGAAAACATCCCCTCCCTCCCTGGCATGGGAAAGGGGATGAACACTTATATTTTAGTATCCTACACTGTTATTGATGAATGGTGGTAGACACAGAAGCTCGAGAGATTAGGCTCACAGGTGACCACCTTTTGGATTTACACAACCTCCTTAGTTGCCATTATAAGGGCCAGGAAGATATGATATGGAATTTCATCTACACCATGTAAATTTAGCTTATCACTACATTGCCAACCTCTCGAGTATGTAGCTTTATGGTTTTGAGTCTCCCTCGACTGAAACAATGGACAACTCCCCCACATTCTATCTAGTGCACATAGAAGCTCAACATGATGGACTTCGTAGTCCTTCACCCTGGTAATGTCAGTATCACATTTATTCAAAGCTTGCCTCTATCGGTTCGAGCCCCTCCTGCAACAAAGGTGGCCATGTCAGTGATCAAGGCAACAACCCTCTCTCACAACATTCTGAGTTTCCATCCTTCCATCTTCCATGGGGCTCCCTCTACCAAATGACCTAGACTATTACAAGCCATGGCTCGTGGTCTAGGAGGGCCCTCTATAGTGCTAGTTGGCATTGCAAGTTCATCAAGGTAGAATTTTCTACTATTTTAATGTCATGATGTTCTCGACTTTAGATATGATTTTGCATTTTTCATTGCAATTTACTATCATGAGGCTCTTTTATTTCCCCTGTGTCAGCAAAGGCCTCCTCAAACTTTCATTTACCATCCTTTTTCTCAGCTTCAGGCCCATGTCCATGGCTACAGTTTGTTGAGTTCTAAGGCTCATAAGTCTTTAATTTTTGTAACTCTTTTGTAATACAAAGTTCCTTTACTTACAGAAAAAAAAACAGATTGAACTTTTTTATTTTTATTACTTTTGACTTTTTATTATTAATTGAGCCAACATTCAAATTTTTACACCCATTTACGAATACTACAACATCTCCCCCATATGGGATCTATATTACCTTTAACCTTTTATTATATTTTAATTGAGCCAATATGTAAATATTTACAAACATTTACATCACTACAACATAACATATGAAATCGCAATTTATTTATTTATATATATATTTTCCCTACATTTAAAAATGTTGATATACTTACTTACAGTGTGCTTACAAATTTCTCCTATACAAATCTATAAAGCACCTCTCGACATAATGAGAGTGAAACTTAGTAAATAACTTAAATGGATAAAACAATCTCATTAGTAATCTGTATAACACCTTTCGATGCAATGAGTAAAAACCTAATAAACAATGGACAAAAAAATCCCATGAGTAATCTTAAAGAAATGTATATGGAGATGAAAGAGTGTTAATAAAACATTTACTTGTAAAAGATTAATATATCTAAAATTTAATATATATATAATATTCCGCATTTATCTTAACCTAAAACATTAGGAATATGATATATCAAATTCTCAATTGATTTTATTTAATTAATGAAAAAACCATTAATAAGAATGAGAAAAATGAATTTGTCCCAGTCTCATTAATTCTGTTTATTATGGATAAACAATTAAAAGTGACCCGGTAGTTCTTAAAAATGTTTTTTTTTTTAATTAAGATTCATATATATATATATTATATTTGTATATATTTATAATTCGATAAATAAATGTAATTTAAGTAATTTTAATGATGATAAATGAGTGTATTTTTAAATGGTTTAAATTATTTATATTATTGTTTTTTTTACAATAATGATCTAATGATTAAGCAAGAGCCGAGACATCTTGTATTGATCATAGACGGAGTGAAAATTCTCTTGTGTTGCCTACTCCTTGAACCTAATCAATACAAGCGAAGCATGCCATTTTTAGGGAATCAAGCACAGGTGGTGAGGGAGTTAACATCCCACCTCAACCACTCAGTCTATGCTTACTTGACATTGATTTATATTATTGTTAAATATTATAAGTTTGAATTCGGAAGGTATGGTATGTATATTTTTATAAATTAAGTAATTAAATAGTTATAGAGAGGAGATATTTTATTTGATAAAGGTGATATATAGGTTGTATAAGAAATGAAATGAAAGGTAGGAAAGGAAATGGAACATATACAAAAATAAATATAACAAAGAGACAAGTAATATGGTGAAAACCCATCTTCTATTAATATATGAAATAGAAGAATGTTATAGAAACACAAACTAGCTAGAATGATGATAGATATCTATGAAGATAGAGAGATGGAAGTTACACACATTTCAAAACCTATCACAAGAGGCCTAAAGAATGGCATTTTAACATAAAGAGAGAACCCTATAGGTCCAAAACTCTAACCCTAGATGATGAAGTGCTAAAAGGTTTGTGGGCCATGAGGTGGTTGGTACATCAACTTCTCGAGGGTGCAAGTTTTGCATACAATATTTGTTTGGGGTGCACAGTAGTTCATTAGAAAAAACTATCTAAGGAATAAAAATTTCAACTAAGGCCAAAGGATGTCTTGGGAAGCCCTAGCTGGCAAATTTCCAAAAAACATCATTTAGGGTCTCAATACATCCCTAGAAGTTTAGGATCCAAAAAAGCATAGAATAGCTACCAAGAAGATAAATAATCATTACATCAATGGAAGAGGTGGATGGTCATTGATAACCACATAGATCAATCCTCCCCCCTTATGAAGAAATGGTCTCCATTACTTTATGTTCTCTCATTACATGGGGAAATTTCTATTGAATTTGGTTTCTGGTGAGCCACTTTCCTTGGTAAAGAAGTTACCTACCTTAACAACCTTGTAGAGTTGTATGTTCTGCTAGCAGGTATACTTTTTCTTGGTGTCCATGATCTCATCCACTATATGTTGTTCAATGAATTTAGGATTAAGCTCTGTGGGGGATAATTTCTTGGCTACCTCCAAGGTGTCCAAAAAAGGTGGAAAATATGGTCGAAGAAACTCCGCATTAAATATTGGGTGCAAGCCAAGGAAAGGAGGAATACTCAATTCAAAATAATTTTAATCCAAAGACTTTATGATTGTGTAAGGCCGATATTTGAGTGATATAAGCATCCTATGGGGGTCTGTTAGGCACTCTTTCTGTAAATGCAACTACCCCTTATCACCACTTGAAACTTGTTTGGAACCCTAAAATCGTCATGACGTTGATTGTACTTGGAATTTTCTATGGGATATCATGAACCTATTTTTAGAGGTGTTTAATCTCTTCAACAAATTTGGCTACTCTATTGGCCTCGACTTGAGCATGGGAATATTATTTCAATGAAGATGCAATGGGAAAATCTATATCAATTAGGGCCAATGGTTGGAACTCGAAGTAAGCCTAAAAAGGATTGTGGTCAATAGAGCCTTGGAGGGATCTATTATAGCTATGTTCAATGTATAAAAGGATTTTGTGCCATGTGTGTGGATGCTTGAAGTTGTACATGCACACGATATGCACAAGCATCATGTTGACCACCTTTGTTTGTCTATTTGTTTTGGAATGAAAGGCATAAAATTTGGCCAACTTAGTATCCATCAAAGACCTCAAGTTGGACAAGAAGGTAATAAGGAATATGATGTCACTATCTAAGATAATGGCTTGATGTATCACAGAATGAACCCAAACATGCTCAAATAAGAGTTAGTGGTGGCTTTAATTGTGATACTCTTCTTGCATAGTGTCAAAATGACCATCTTAGAGAATTGGTCAACAACCAAAAACACACAATCATTACTGTGCCTTGTGGAGGTAAAAAATAACATGTAATCCATGGAGATTTACTCTTATGGATTTTCTATGGTAGTAGAATATTGTACAATGTCTGCTTCTTAATGGTTGGTTTAGGAATGGCACAAGTAATGCACCATATGATAAATCGGTGGATATATGTTGAAGCTTTGGCCAATAGAAATACTTACGAAGTACTACTACTCTCTTCTCAACACTGAAGTTCTCTGCCACCCAAATATAATGTGCCTCCCAAATCATCTTTGCATGCTCACTTAAAAGAACACAAAGGTGGTCCAAGTAGCACAAGAGCATATCCTAGAGATGGAAGTCTATAACTTGTTCATGTGTGATCAACATATGATATGTGGTAGCACAATCAGAGTTGTTATTGTGTAATTGTGACCACCCAAAGGTATCATTTCCATAAGAGTTAAGAAGTATAGTAAGTGCCACAATCAAGGGTTGACTGGGGTATTTTGCAATGCGATTGGTGCTACCCTTCGTGCATTTGAAGTTCAAGTAGAATTATTGCAAATATGTGGACCATTTATGATGTCAATCATTCTATAAATTTCCTTCTATTTGAATGAACTACAAAGTCATATGAGCATTGTAGATTATTGTCTCCTTCCCTAGAATATAACTCTTTCGCTACTCGAATTTATGCACAATGGAGTACATCTTGTCATAGGTGGGGGTATCTACATAATATATCAGAGAGTGTTTCACTATGATAGGCCATTGGATGTCCTTTTTTACTACGGATAATATCAATAGCATAGTTGGAGGTATCTGTCTCAATATCAAATGGTTGTTGTAGGTCTGGAAAATTGAGGATTGGTGTAGAGAAAAGGTAGTTTCAAATCCTTGAATGCTTATATTGTGAATCAAATTAGGAAAACATTTACTTAGCTACACCCTTAATAACTTGACTTAAGGGCCAATCAGTATGAGAGAACCCCAAAAATAACCTTCCATAGAAGTTAACAAGGCCCAAGAAGCTACAAAGTTCTATTAAAGTCATAAATGGTGGCCAATATTAAATGGATTGGATATTGGTTGGGTCCACATGCACCCCATGTTCATCCACAATATATCCCAAATATTGAATTCTCTACATGCCAAATGATCATTTATCTATATTGGCATACAACTTGTGTTGTCACAAGGTGCTCAATATGTATTGAATGTGTTGCAAATGTTTTTCCTAAGTCCTATTGAACATGAGGATCGTATCCAAATAAACAACCACAAAGGTGTATGTGAATGACTGAAGGATACCATCCATCATCCTCATGAAATTTGTTGGAGCATTAGTCAAGCCAAATAGCATGACCAACCACTCCAAAAGGGTTTCCTTTTATCTTCCGTACATCAATTCATTCAATTACAACCTAGTTGTAGCCTGAATTTAGATCAATATTACTAAATAACTTGTTGCCGATAAGTTGATAAAAAAAACATTGATATAGGGGATCGGGTCTCTACTCTCGATAGTAATTTTGTTTAGGGATATATAATCCATATAGAGTCTCCATGTCCCATCCTTCATTTGCACCAACACAATTGGACTCCCACAATGTAAGGAGCTCAATTTAATGTGGCCCTTTTGGAGTAGCTCATGAATACAATGTTTTATTTCCTCATTCTCTAAGAGAGAGTGTTTATATTAGGTAAATGAGCACGAAGTGTCAATTCAATTGAGTGTTTGACTTGGTAGTGCATAAGAATCCTAACAAGTGGATAGAAGATATCTTTCTATGTCTCTACAAGTTTTTCCACCTAATTGTGTTGTGTAGAGAGGCCCCATGCCAAGGATATGGTGGTTTCAATGATCTTTCTTTCATCTTTTTACTAAATCATAAAGATGAAAAACTTTGTATTCTAATATATTACCTTTCAGCACTATTTTTTGAGATCAATGAAATTTCAATAGTTGGAACTGCCTATGGTACCCTGTAGATCTCACCTCCTAGAGTAAAAATTATGCTACAGAGAATAAACAACATGGAATTTCCACATATAAGGTTTTCCTAAAATAACATTACAAACTTTGAGTAAGGAAACATAACACAATACCTCATCTTTAAAGGGATTGATGATGAAGGAAAAATGTCATTATTGGTTGACACAAATGTCTCATCCATGGATCAACCAATGAATGATGTATGGTTTGGGATGTGGTATTGTAAGAATCTTCAATATCTTGATGACATAGGTCAAGTTATTATTCTTCTAGCTCATGTTGTCCACGATGACATGTAGTGGAGTCCCCTTCACCCATATCTGTGAATGGAAGAGGTGCTCCCCCTTTTCAGCCTTTGCTGGCTCTTTTAGTTGGATCTTTATGGTCACAATGGTAGCACTAGGTTCTACATCAATGATCTACTTTCCTTTATCCTGTTCTAAATCAAAATCAAAGATAGATTTAATTTCCTTTTCTTTAAGCTCTTCCAACAATGATTGTTTCAGGTGGCATTCATCAATGTTATGCTAAGGGATTTTTTGGAAATCGCACCACTTTCTAGTGTCTCTTTTCAATTTCCCATTACCCTTCTTTACATGTGACTTGTGTTGGTTGTCTATATTTTTCCTCTCCTTCCCTTGTCTTGTGTTCTACAAGTTTTCTAGGCTTTTTTTACAGTAGATTTTCCAGTTTGAACTCTTGTTTATTCCCCTACTTAAATTTCTACTAATTTGATAGCATATCGATAAGTGGCTCATAGTAAGGAGATGTCCAAGAAATCCATCTCCATTTGGATGTATCGTGCAGACCACTATAGTACTTTAGAACCAGGTGATGCTCAAAGTCTTTTATACCCATATTTAAGCACAAGGTATGGAGAATATTAATGTATCTTGGCATTGTTCAGTCTCTCTTCTATCATAAGGTTGTCCATCTCATGCATTGATCATCATATTTCCCTACAAGGTAGAATTACTCCTTAAGGGCATCAACAAAAGGTTCCCAAGTGGGTCCTACCTTGAATACTGAAAACTCCTCTTTGTTTTTTCTATCCCAATAACCTTCCCATCAATATTTCGCATGGGAAAGGGCTTTTAGGACAGAAAATGTATGTTTTCATTGTCAGAAAAAATTGGATAGAGTAATGGCCCTTTAACAAATTTAATCATTTTTCCAAAGCATGTGTATCTATTTTCCCTTCAAATAAGGGGATATCAAATTTAACTTGTACATTGAAGGGTGTCGCACCTCCTAGATTATCATTGGTTGAAGGTGCCTCAACCACTGTTGGAAGTCATCAAAGGATCTAGAAAAAATTGTCCATCGTCTCATTCCTCTATCATGAAAATACTTCCTTAAGAAAAAACTTGATAGGATCTCCTAATTCATCATGTCTCTTTTATTCTACCATGAGAGGATACTTGGGTTGGTGAGAGTGGTCATTCCAAAGTAAAACTAACTCAAGATGCAATTCTCTCTATCCCTCATCGAGGACATGTATCAAGAGACGAGAAGGAGTAGATTGCTTGGATACCATTGATCCAAGTTGTACAAGGAATGGAATGAAAGGATGGAAAGGAAGTGAAACACACAGAGAGAGAAATATAAAATAGAGCATAGTAATATGGTGAAAACCAAACTTCTATTAATAAATGAAATAACATAATATTATAGAACACAAACTAGCTAGCATGATGGTGGATGTCTCTAAACATAGATAGAGAGATGGAAGATACATAAATTCACAAAATTTATTACAAGAGGCTGAAATAAGGGCTTTTAGCATAAATAAAGAACCGTAGAGGTCCAAAAACCTAACCAGAGAACATGAAGCACCAAAAGTTTTGTAAGCCCAAAGAAGGTTAATTTGTACATCGACATCCTAGAGGTGCAAATTTTGCATACATATACATTTGGGGCACATAATGGCTTGTTGGAAAGAGTTATCTAAGAACTATAAATTTTGACTTAGGCCAAGGGAATCCCATGGCAACTATAGCCCCATGAATTTCTAGAAAAAAAATGATTAGGGCCTCAATTAAATGGCCTCGAGAGTTTGGGACCCAAAAATCCATAGAAAAACTTCCAAGAATATAGAGAACCATTGATTCAGAAGTGGGTTTTATACATAAATTTGGAATATCACTCAAAGGTAACCCTAAACAATATTTTATTATATTTATTTATTTTCGTGTAATACATTCCATAGGGAAAACCATTGAGCACTTCCCCTAATTACAAGGATGTTACCCAAGAAAAAACAAATTCTTTATAGCTAAAGGCCAAGTTAACATCTTAGCAATAATCAACTTACAAAGAGTAAACACGTCATAAAGTATGATTTTAATTAAAGGGAGAAAGGAATCAACTTTTCATTTCAATCATTAAAACTACACCCAATTGACCCTCTCTCTCTCCCTCTCTCTCTCTCTCTCACGTCATAAAGTAGGATTTTAATTAAATGGAGAAAGGAATCAACTTTTCATTTCAATCATTAAAACTACACCCAATTGACCCTCTCTCTCTCTCTCTCTCTCTCTCTCTCACACACACACACACACATTTATGGTGAAGTTAGCATTTACCTTTTAAAATACAATTTTAGATGAATTATCAATTATAAAATTAACTTCTTATTCTATCTTTATCAATTATAAAATTAACTTCTTATTCTATTTTCTTTTCTTTTAACTAAGACTAAGCCATATTATATTAAAAGTGGACATAAATGGTTGTCAAAAAATAAAGATAATTGATGTGTTGTTTCATACAAAATTTTCACTTTTTGTTTTAGGATTATGAAAGTATAGGTGTACTACCTATACAAGATGTTCAAAATACATGCAACTTTAAAAAGCATAATTTTGAAAAAGAACTTGTTGACTATCTATGTTTTTCTTTTATGAGGTGGTTGATCCACTTCCATTGGTTCCTTAGATTGATGACCAATATCCTCCTCTTTAGATTCCCTGTTTGAATGATTGGAGATATGCTAGTTTGAAGTCTATAATTGATGTCCATTACATAGATTCAAGACTAAGTTCTTCAACATATGGCACTTTACCTCGAGCTTTATAACTTTCTACCTTTACTCCTCAAGGATATTTATAATATTTGCATTCTATGCCTAATATTATTTCTCATTTTCATGAATAGTGATAAAAAAAGATCTTGGGGAAATATCATTACTCTAAAAAATTTCCTCATGACTTCTCAAAATATTATGAGTTCCAATGAGCTCTCTATTGTCCATACATGTGACTTTAAAAAGCATAATTTTGAAAAAGAACTTGTTGACTATCTATGTTTTTTTTATGAGGTGGTTGATCCACTTCCATTGGTTCCTTAGGTTGATGACCAATATCCTCCTCTTTAGATTCCCCATTCGAATAATTGGAGATATGCTAGTTTGAAGCCTATAATTGATGTCAATTACATAGATTCAAGACTAAGTTCTTCAACCTATGGAACTTTACCTTGAAATTTATAATTTTCTACCTATTATTTTTACTGTGGAATTGGCAACAAGGGCAGCCTTGCGACTCGCATTACATGGGGTCGATTCTGACCGCTACCTATATAACCATTAGGAGCATGCGCTCGCCCCTCTCCACAGGCTCTGGGTTAGTCCGGGGGATTTGAACTCGTGACCTTCAGTGTGGTTCCTGCCTTTCTAACGAACTTCACTGCGTTGTGATTACCAACTCGTCTACCTCGTGGGGCTTTATAATTTTTTACCTTTGCTTCTTAAGGATATTTATAATATTTGCATTATATGCCTAATATTATTTCTCATTTTCATGAATAGTGATAGAAAAAAGATCTTGGGGAAATATCATTACTCTAAAAAATTTCCTCATGACTTCTCAAAATATTATGAGTTCCAATGAGCTCTCTATGGTCCATAGAAAGGAAAAGCAAAGTTAACAATGCTAAACTTAGAAAATGTCTACGCAAGATAAATAGAACTATTGAAACCATATAAGTCTTGATTGGAATGAAAAGTATAAATAGAATCAAAACATGCCTACAAAATAATAAACATGTTTCCCAAGATGCGTAGAATTTCACATTGACAAGAAGACAAATTTTGTATAGTGATTAACACAAGAGAATCAAAAGTGCAAGATTTTTTTTTTTTTAAGAAAATCCTTGAAGACATCCACTAAGAATCTTATCATTCATGTACTAGACAAAGAGGCTAGGAATTGTCTTCCCAAGACCCAACCCACTAGAAAATTGATTGGAATTAATACCCAAGCACATAAGATAGAAACAAACATGCAATCCACAAAGCCTCTCGGAAAAGATATGTCGCCTGCTAAACCATGGTAATGAAAGTTGGGGAGAATTAATTCCAATCAATTTGAGATATTCTCCACAAACCCAATCATGCATGAACCTATGCAAGCTTAAGTAGCAATTCCTACTCCCACCAAAAGAAATATCCATTGGAAATGACATCAACTAAGAACACCATAAAGGATGAACCACATCTTTGATCGACATGGATTTGAAATAATCCCACCTCTCATGCTGGAAATAAATGCCAAGGAGATAAAATACAAAATTACGTTTAATTATTGTATACCAAGCCCCATCAACTTTGTCCTTATTTCACATTTCAAGTCAAATGCACTTTCCTTTTCTTAGCACCTCCAACCCACTCCACTAATGCCAAGTGGCATGATTTAATGCTAAGGGGGCTCATGAACTTAGGGGACTAGGGAATTAAGAAGCCCCATTTTTAAAAAAATATATCATGTGAAAGTTGAGTAGCTTTATTTACTAATCCATTGGTAATTCCACTGTGCTCTTTGAATACATGATGGAATGAGACCTTAACTAAAGTCTGTGACACCTTATGAATTTTGAGATAATGGAAGCCAACCCATTGCCTTTAGGGATTGTTTGATGTACTAGGGCATTAATGATAATCCTTGAATCTCTTATTATAACTAGAGTTTATATTATGCAGTTAAAATCTATTAATATGCATAAAATGAGTACACATGCCTTTGCTTGATTATTTGTTGAGATCTCTAGTTTTTGTGCAAAGGTAGTTTTATATTTCCGTTTAAAATCACATATAAATCCTTCTACTCTTGTTATCCCTAAACTTGTTATAAGATTATAAATTATGTCTTTATTACTATTTTTTAATTATTTCATCGAAATATGTATTATCACTATGTAAATTATAAATAATAAATAATACATCATTTTATAATACTTTTACATTACATTAAACTAGCAATGTAAAAAAAAATAGTGTGTGATTTACATAAATATTTTAAGAAAGAAATGGAGAGATATAAGCATAGTTGCATAATATAGATTTCATGAACCAAACTATTTTGAATGATCCTACCATCACTCATTTTTTTTTTGAGAATATACAATTGAGAATTGAATGAAAGATTAAAAACTATTAATATTCTTTGAAGGAGTACATAGCCTTTGCATGATCTTATCATAACCCATTTTTCATAGAATATACAATTGAGAATTGAATGAAAAGATTAAGAGGTGTTAATATGCTTTGAAGGAGTACATATCATTTGCATGATTTTATCACAAATCATTTTTCAAAGAATAAACAATTGAGAATTGAATGAAAGGATAACTAGTTATTAATATGCTTTGAAGGAATACATATGCCTTTGCTTGATTATTAGTTGAGATACTACTTTTTGTGTAAAGGTAGTTTTATATTTTCCTTTAAAATCACATCTAAAACCTTCCCATTCTTCTTATCCCTAAACTTGTTATAAGATTATAAATCATATCCTTATTATTATTATTTAATTCTTTCATCAAAATATGTATTATTACTATGTAAATTATAAGCTATAAATAATAAATAATACACCATTTTGTAATACATTTACATTACATTGAACTTACAACCTAAATATTTTTTGTGTGAGAGAGATTTACATAAAAGTTTTCTGAGATAAATAGATAAATAAGATAGATATAAGCATAATTTCATACCAGATATCATGAACCAAACTATTTTGAATGATCTTACCATCAATCATTTTTTTAGAAAATATATAATTGAAAATAAAACGAAAAGATTAGAAGCTATTAATATGCTTGGAAGGATTACATAAGCTTTGCATAATCTTATTATCAACCATTTTTGTAAACGCATATACCAATTGATAATGAAATAAACAAATTAAAGATATTAATATGGCTTTACAAGAACTCACCATATATCTCTTTTTGTCCCTTCTTGATTTTTCGTTAAAAGTTGCATCAGTAATTTCTATGTGTACAAGTTTTCATATTTTTCCTTTAAATCACATTTATATGAAAAAATATTTAATATTATGGATGAAATTTATCACTACTAATGGAAGTTATAAATCATATCTTGATATTCTATGTTTAATTATTTTGAGTTCAAAATATATATTATAAAATCAATATTATTTATTAAAAATATATTACTGAAGTAATTATTTATTAAATATGTGCACTCGAATAATTAGCAATAAATGTTTTACAATTTTGATAATAATTAAAATATAACTTTTTAAATATACATATGTTTTTGATTTATTCATTGAAAAAGGGTGTTAGGAAAAAATGAAAAGATTGATTGCATAGTTGCATACCTAATGTCAAGTTTGATTGATGCTGCCTCACTCATTCTTTTGGAGATTACGATTGGTTCGTTGATATGATTTAATGGCAACCTTGATTTGATTTGATTGTTAAACGTTGGCATTTTAAAGCATCACTCTCAATATAATAGTAGGGTTTTAGTGAAGAGGAAAGTAATTAACTCAGTTAATGTAAACCTGGTTTGTTATTATATTGATTTTAAGTAAGGTTATTTTTTTATTTATTTATTTATATAAAATTTCAGAAATTATTTATTAATAATTTAACAGTTTAGATATATAAGATTTAAAATTGATTTTGATGTTATTATCTTTTTTGTGATTAGTGAAATTAGTAATTAAATTAGTTTTATATTCATATAATATGGAATTAATTCTATTAGTTATTATTATAATTATTAGGGGTATAACCTCGCATTAACATGAATAGAGGTAAATCCAAGACTTAACCAAAAAAATTATAATTTTAACAAAATATACTGAAGGCCAAATAATATATATTCACACAAATTAATATTATTATTATAAGGTTTGAGATTATATTTTTATATAATTTTTATATTTGTTATATACATTTGTGGAAAAACGTACGTTAAATATTATCATAATAAGTTTTAATGCACTCTAAATTAATTTAAAAACGAATAAAAAGGGCCATTATTATTGTACTTTATTTTTTAAAATATTCAAAAATATATATAGATATATATAATATTATACCTTTATGGTATTATATATAATTTATTATTTTGAACTATCAAAAGATATCTATATTATTTAATGTTTATATTTTTTTTAAATCACGCGTGCTGAATATGCTTTGATATAATCAAACTATTCTCTGTATAAATAATGAGATTTCACTATGGTCTTTACATTTTCTTAATTCACACCTTTTATATGTGACACTATGTTTTTTTTAAAATATTATTTTTAAGATTGTATTTTACCTTTTTATTTTAAATCTTAAAAATGTTTCTATATAAAAATTATATATAGAAGAGGTTTGTGGAGCATATTTAAAGTATAGTTGGATTTTATTAGGAGAATTTATTCTCTTCTAATTTAATCATTTTAGGGAATTTAAGGTATGTTTTACCAATTAATATGGACATTAACAGTCACATACAGGTACGATATTTTTTTCACAAATTCAAAATATGTTTCATTTTATCACTTTGACCTATTATGATATTTGTTTATTAAAATATTTTGAAATTCATAAATTATTGTGAAGATTAAAGATCGATTACCTTTTTAGTCAGAAAGGTGATTTTGGTAGATATTATTGTTTATTAAAATATTTTGAAATTCATAAATCACTGTGAAGATTAAAGATCGATTACCTTTTTAATCAGAAAGGTAATTATAAAAAAAATTGGTTGTTTGCCTTCCACGTCTAACTCCATTCTATGTCTCTTGTCCTATTACCCCTCACTAGTCAATAAAATATAAAGAGATATATGTATCATTGTTAAATGTCAAATCCCTTTAAAAATTAAAATATATTAGTTTCCTTTTCTCCTCAATCTGAAATATTAAAATGATTGATATTATAACATTTTTTCCTTTGACATTTGGTCAAACTCAATCTTATATCTTTTTTATTTGTTTTCATCTTTCTCTGATTTATTTTTAATTGAATCTTAATATACTTAATTTCCTTTTCTTTAATTATATATTATAAAAAAATTGCATTTTATTAATAAACATTAATTACTTTTCAACAATGAAATTTTTAATTCTATTTCTTTGACATATACATATTTATCCTTAAGTTTTTCTGATGAGGGTGTTTGTCCTCGTCATAGCCCCACCAAGGAGAATGATTAAAATGCTCCACTGTAAAATGGAGCACAAGTTGGCGACCTTGGGAGCGAGAGTAAGAATTTCCACTTGTCATATCTTTTTTCTTGCATGGCATCTTTTCATTTCATGGTTTAGGGCTTACCTACCTCAGTCTTGTTAGCATAAATGCGCGAAGGTGGTTGCAACTGTTGTGGAGTACGACATTCCCTTTGTTCTTAACTCGCATATCTTAGCCGCTGCAATGGTGAGACTCATCGTAATACTCTCTCATGGCAAATTGGTTGTGGGCGGAGGAGATCCTGAAATAGTGTTCACAAAGCTCATTCATGAGTGTATCATTGATGGATACTCCATGCTTGTTAAACAGTGTGCTTAGGCATACACTTGTTGCTCCATGAATTTGCCATACCTTCATTTCTCCCTTCAATGACTCAACCCTCTCACATTTGTGTCATATTATATATGCATGAGCAATCTTGTAAGGCAACGACCTAGTTATATAGTTGATATTGGTGAAAAGGGGTCTTAGAGCGTCGATCTATTTCGAGTTATGTTGGATGGTCTGTTGGTGGGTTTCTTTTGGGTGACCAGGAGGTTTGTCTCTTCACTCCTATCCTTCATATTGCAGGTTTTGTTTATGTTTTCAACTGAAATATTTCTAGTATCCCCTTTGTAATTCAGTGAATTAACCCATTATTGAATGTTTTTTTTTTTATGTTTTTTCTCCATAATACAGGTATCAGTCCCCTTTTCAAACTATTTGTCGTATTACCATCCTCATTGTCTCAAGTATATGATACTGCTGGAATCTCTTCAACTATCCAGTTTTGGTTTGTGGACTCTGGTACCCCGACGCCTTCTCAAATTGGTCTTGATATTGTTATTTGTGTGTCTAGACTCACAGGTAGTCTAAGGTTGTTGGGCTTTGAATGTTTATGCATTTCACAGCTTGTGGTTTACTGGGAGGTATGTTTTGTTTTCCTGTTAAAATCGAGTTGATTTTTTAACCAACTCATTTTTCTTCTCTTACTAGATGAAGTCCTCTTCGTGTGGATACCTACTCATTATATAATGTTATTAAAGCTACCTAATTGTGTGCCTTTCGTTTCACATCATTTGTCCCTTTACCCCTTCTCTAATGTCGTTATGGTCTCGTGCCAAAGATTGCCCAATTCTCATCGTCATGCACCCGGCTCCTCTTCCTCTCGTTGACAACGCCTATTTGGTTTAGAGTTAGTGGCAAACCACTTTGACTCAATTCCCCCTGAAGTAAGGAACGAGATTCGCCATCTTGAAGAGAAGGAGTTTGGTTACCATCTATATGTTTTTTATTATGAGATAGGAGGCAACAACCTCAGGTGGGTTCTGAATCCAAGGAAATTGTGGAAGCGTAGGCTTCACTTTCTCCACTCCATCTCTTTGCATAGATAATTGGATACTTTGATCTATATGGTGATTTGTGACAAACAAGTAGACAATTATAAACTTTTTGAAGGACAAGAGGAGCTCAAGAGAATTCTATAAGACATCCACTACCATTTGGATGACATATTGGCCAGACTAACTAGGATTGAGAGGTTTGTGGCTCTCGATTCCAGTTTGGAGTCTGATGAGCAACAAGAAGCTCCAACATTTATTAATTCTCTTATTAGCAACTCTCCTTTGACAAACTCCTCTCCCCTCTTTTCGCTCATCATTTCTGATTTATTATTTGTTGTTGCCACCAACACTTATTTCAATTGTCGGATTATTATTGGTTTTATACTCGTCGTCACAATGAATTCTCAGCATAGCACTATGACACTTCCTTTACTTTTCAATTAATGATTCTAGATGTAATTTGGCATGTCTCCTACTGACTCAATTTGCTTTTGGTATTCTAGTTATATGTCCATGATTTTCACTTAGTGGTATACCACTAACAAGCTTGGTTTATTGTTTTATATTTCTCTATGTTGTTTCTTAAACTATATAAACTCTCAAAGTACTAATGTAAAGATATAATTTGTATATAATGTGTAACTTTGTCTCCAACATGGTTAAAAGTTTTTGTTCATATATCTCAATAGTAATTATGGATTCTATTGGACACCTCTAGTTGCAGTTCTAACCTCCCACAATGTTTATTTTGGAAAATTTGTTCGGCTATCCATATAACTTCTTTCGGAAAACATTTGACAAAAACTTACGCAAAAAAATGTTTATCCTTAAGCTTAACGAGTTGCGATACCATTTGAAGTTGCCTGGGCCGACCATTAAAGATTGATGTGTAATCACCCAAAAACACATCGACAAAATGACAAAATTAATAATCGAAGAGATAATGAGTAAATCGACATAGATATTATTTGCAAATATAATAATGAAAATGATAATGAAATATGAGTTAGATGTTATTAATTTATTTGTTTTAAAAAGTAATTTATGCTTTCTAACTGCTCCAACTAAACTTAATTGACTAAAAAAATGACAAGTTTATTATTTATATAATTTTAGTATCATAAGTCCAATGTGCACGTGAACACTTGTATAGGTGTACTTGTTTTTGTTTAATTTGCTTCGTGTTTTAAATATATGTGATTTTTTTATGGTTAATGTAATAGACATTGTTAGTATTCTTTTAAGAATGATTTACTTGATTTTATTAATTTAAAATTTTGATTTTATTGCCTTGAGAGGTATTTTTTATTTTAAAATAGAAGAGATGAGAATATTATTTAAATATTTTAAATTATTCGAATTACATAAAAATAAATTAAAATAATAATATATAATAACAATTATTAATTAAAATATTTTGTTTAATTAAATTATATAAAAATTAATAATTATAATTATTAATAATTAAATTAGCTTAGATTCATTTTAATTTTAGATTTAACTAGTTTAAAGAGGGCACGAAACTTTTCCTAAGTTTTGTACTCAAAAAAGAGGTTTACACTTTGAGAGAACTAATCCTTTTTGCAATTGATAGATCCAAAGTTATTTATACAAATTAGACATATAAGAACTTTAAACTTTTTTTTGATATTAAGTCAAGCAAGTTTACTAATTAACCCAAAAAAAATTAATTGTTGAAATTTAGTAAATATAGAAAATTAAATTTTAATCATTTTGTATGATCTAGATTGATTTAAAATTAAACAAAATCTCATAGACATTATTCTATCATTTATAAACCTTGCATCATGATAAAACTCTATTCATAGTTAAATTACTTTTTGATTCTTGTTAAATATGTAACAAAAAGAAAACTTATTTATTGCAATATTAACTCACTCCCTAATCTAATTTTCTTTTAAAATTTATTTGTTATAAATTAACTCATTTTTAATCTAATAATTTATTTATTACACTCTTTTTTTAAAAATTAAAATTATTAACGCCATTTAGATATATAAAAACTCAATATTAAATTAAGGAAATTGGCTAACTTGCTTAATATTATAAGGTATTTTCATCATCCAATTATATAAAACAAAAACCCTTCATATATAATTAATATCTAGGAATGGCAAGATGAGTGGTCATTTTAGGTCTTAGAGGAATAAAATAATTAGTATATTCATGGATGTTTGATAGAGCCTTAAATAACCTAGCTAAAACATACGTTGCATATCAGGAAATCAAGTAGGAAAATGCATTAAATCTTCAACATATACCAATTATTTGTAATTTCTCTCTAATCATCAGAAATCTACATTTTCAAACTCTTCCAAGTGATGATTGATGAAGAACATATTCAAGAGAATTAGTTTGGCTCCCAAAAATATCTAGGAAATCAAAGTATTCCAAGTCCATCAAATTAAAAAAAGAGTTTACTTATTGGTTAATGGGGCTATACAACACCTGGTTGGAACTTTATTAACTAATGGTTGAGGTTCCTATTCACCCATCCTTTGACCGTGGTTGAATCTCAAGCCACAAAGTCCCATATGGTGGCATTTTGAATGTGTTTAAACATGTGGATTTATTGCAATTTAATGAGAACCTTAGCTAATTATGCATTCATAGCTCCACCTTTTCTTAGCAAAGCTCCACTCCTTAGCATGGCCAGATTACACACTTCTAAAGATAGACATGAACCATCGTAGCAAGATGACACCATGGTAGCTCATCATGACACATTTTTGACCCAATAATATTGATATAGTTAAGTCCATGGTTTTTATTATTCTCTTGCCCAAAGTTCATTATTTCTCAAAAGTTTTCACTCTCTCATGTGCTTATGGCTTCCCTTTTAGAGATAGAGATTCCTTCTTCGGTCTCTGTATGTTAATTGTTATATGTTTGGGCTTTTCTCATTCTACCCTTTCATCTTACTATAAATACCCAACACACAAATTGTAAAATTAGCCTATATCCTTCATAATGGCTAAGTCATGCCGAAACAACATCTATGACAATTCACAAGCCCAGAATGAGGAGATTGAAGAAATGCAATAAGATTCAACATCTACAAATACAACTAACCCAATTGTCTTTGAGTTAGACCACTACAATGGAGATTCCCATCTCCCACAAGCATCAAGTTCAACTAATGGAGAATGAATTGCAGACTCTAAGATCCCAAAATGAAGATTTAAAGTTATTAAGGAAATAAGCACAACTTCAAGACTCCTGAACAAACTTGGACAATCCCTCTCAACCAACATTGGATCCAAATATTCCTCTCAATTAAAATTCGTTGCAGGTTGAGTCAATAATTCTCTCAGTTAAATGCATATAGGTCAAAATTTGTAAAAATTTGAAATTTTTATATCTTGTAAAACATGAAGATGAGTTATCTAGATTGTTATTGTATATAAAGTCCGAATTTATAATATTTCTAGATATTTAAAGTAAAAAAACCTCAATTTTTCACTGTTTAAAATATATTTTAAAAATTATAATAAAATATAGATAATTAAAATTAAAATTCATGAAATATAAATTTATCATGATAAAATCATATTTTATTTATCTCATTTAAAATATAATTATAAATATAACCGTATATAATGAATGAAATTACATTTAAAATATAATTGTAAATGTAATAATATATAATGAATGAAATCATATTATAATTTTATGAAAATCTTATAATTATTGTTTTAATTACTCAAAGATTAAAAGTATATCAATTGTTTCATTTTTTTAAATATTTTTATAAAAAAAAAGTATGTCTATAGTTTCATTTATCAGGGGAGATTTTGGAGTTGAGGGACCAGTGGGTAGGGTGGTGGTGCTTACTTTTGCTAGAGTTGCTCACATCGTTATCATGTGGTTGCCATATTTGTTGTGCATGAGGCATGTGTGTCATTGGGATCTCTATTGTAATGGGTGCTTTGTGCTTTCGGGTCTTCTACTTAGGTTTCTTTGTGCCACCTAGTTATGGTTTTTGTTATTGGATTCATAAGAGAGTGTGTCTAGGGTTGTGCTATTGGTGGACACTATGATATGATGTGGGCATTTGACCATGTTCCTTTCTTGCTCGGTGTTTAATCCCATTTTTGGTGCAAGTGTGGCACTCGTCGTCTAGCCTTTGAGGTTGTTTCCCTTCCTTTTCAGGGCTTTGTCATTGCCTCTCCCTGGCCGATTTTAGGTTTTGGACTAGTATGGCAACGACCCTCTAGGGTATGGAATGCAAGCCTCACACCCTTTTTCTTGCCTATGGCATGTTTCTAGACCTCTATCTTGAGCTAACAGTGTGGCTTGTGCCCTGCCTTTTTAGTTTACATCTATTGGGGTGTCCTGATGAATGTCATTTTTGTGGTGAGGGTTAAATTCTTTCCCGATTGCTATTTTTAAGGTTTTGTTGCTTGTTTTGGGCTTTGTCTGAGTCCCCTTTGGGGTTTTTTCCTTGAAGGGCCTACGTGCCCTAATTTTTATTCATCTATTTTGTGGCTTAGGTATTTCATACCTTAGGAATTTCATCTTTTATGGCACATGTAGGATCCGAGCATATTCTAGTGAATGCACTACAGGTGCATATGAAAAATGTATTTTTTTCAAAAAATTTTTAATAAAACAAAGTTTTTTTCGAGGAAAAAAACAATTTCATCCATCATTTTTGTTTTTTTTTTCTTCTAAATAAATCCACAAAACTAAAAAAATTAAATTCACTAAATCTTGAAATATGTTGTTTGTTATTAAACCAGCGCAAGAAAAGATAGAAAAGATAGATCAACGCCTTAGAATTCAACCTCTTCGAGGGGGCAACCTCCTTTCCATTACATAAATGAACAATTCTTGGATGATATAAATGAAAATACCTCGTTTCTATATATAGGAGTCTAACGGGTCATAACATAATTAGAGCCGACATAACAATAATAATGTAAGGGCACAATAATAACAATAGTGGGCTTTTATGGGGTACAATAGTAACAATATGGGCACTACGTGGGTACATCAACATAATAAGTGGGTTGTACTAATAACAATAAGGGGTTACACTAGTAGTATAGGGGCCTAACATGCCCCTCTCCTTCAAAAAGTGTTATCCTCAACGCTTGAGTAGTTCTTGATGCTTCTATATAAAATTGTTGTCCTCCCATGTGGAATATTCAGTGGGTAAATTCCTTCACTTGATGAGATACTCTGAAATTGATCGATTTTGTAGCTATCAGGTTCTTGTTTCTGTGACTGCTCCAGGTTCCAATATGATATTTCATTCCCCTTCAAGTTCTAGCAACATTGTTTGAATTGGGATCCTTTGCACCTTTTGAATGAGTGGCCACACTTCTTCATCCTT
>APFE030060218.1:0-52338 GCA_000404065.3 Pinus taeda
GGGTGGACCCACCTATGGTTTTGTTCATGTTTTTCGCACATGGTTTTGGATGCGATGGTTTTTGGTCCATGGCTTTGGACGTGATGGTTTTCGGTCCATGGTATTGGATGACTCGACATGTATAAATATGTATTTAACATTGAAAGGAACACAATGAAAAATCATGTGGGTAGTCCCGGTTTTTGGATCCAGGGGAAAATCTCCATGTATATGTGTTTTATGTGTTACGCTCTCGCATTATTTATTTTTTGTGTTTTAGAATTTGTATGTAGGTAATTTCTATACGGGGTTAAAACCTACACTCATAATAAGGAATTGACGCTTTCTTCAGAGGCTTCAGGTTTCTCAGTAGAAATGGAGACCTATTCCAATTTTTGTATCAAAGAGTGAATATTGGGAGACTCAAGAGTGTAATTTGAAGAAGGTGGTTGTCTTAATACTTAAGGAAATGAGGGATATGTTTCTGCAAATTCATATTTCTGATCCAGAGATTTTGAATGGGATCTAGAAGAAGTAGAATTTGTGCAGTAGTTTTGACTCTTATGAACATTTTTCAATTGATATTTAGATTTATATGCCATTCATAGTCGGATTCCCTCCTTCTAGCACCGAAATGTTGAATCCTCAGAATTCTGCTACTCCAACATGGGGGACAACCACCCGGTCTGGACCTTAAAGACAACTCCTTTTCCATTTGAAGTGGAGGCACCAACTAGGGATGATGTGACTGGTTTCCCATAATGGGTTTTAAAATGAGAGCGGGTGGTTTTCAAACGATTGCAATAAGAATAATGATCACTAAATTACTTATTCTAGCATGAAAATCTCTAGCTAACTTAATCTAATATAAGCCCAGGTACTGTGAGCGATATGCGATCCAAAATGATATATGTTTAACATATGATAATAAATATCATTCATGTATTAAACATAGATGATAACATGTAAAGATAATTCTTTGACTAAATAGTTAGTCAAAGAAATGTATAAATTATATCGCATATAAAAATGATCATATATGAGATTAAACGCTTTCATCTAGGCATCATACAATAGTGCAATCAACGCATAACATAAAGAACATATTCCATATATAATTCATGAAAACTAAATGTTATCACTAATTAAACAAAATAGAAATGATCATACAAGATAAAAGTACCATGCGTGAGGTTTTGCTCATTTGACTAATGACATAGATCAGCTCCTTTCTTCAAATCAAATTATTCTCCAAGCATACAATAGTGCATTAACAAAGGAAAGTAGTTTGATAATCAAAATTAATGACTGTGTTCCATAATTTCATCAAGGCATTCAAAAACTTACAGAGGTGCATTCTTTGCAAATGTTTTTAATAAAATTCTAGATCCTTCTCTAAATGCATGAGAGGGTTTAAATACTAAACTATAGGTCCTAACAATGGATTATGACAAAAGTAACTGAGGAGGTTTAAACAACCTTCCTCAGATTATGTGAAATAAAACTATAATAGAAATAAAAATAAGTGACTAACTCCTTTGCATTCCATCTTTGAGATCGCAGATATCTGTCATTGCTTTGAGCTGCGTCAGTTCGCTGAATGCAGATTTTAACTATTTAGCAAATATAGCGTCGGTCACTGTTGGCACCTTTTTTGAGTGGACGTAGTTAGGCATCGCAAGGTCATCCATTAGCTATATGTTTTGACTAAGAATTTCCTGTATGCTTCCCAGTTTAGCTTGCTCATTTGTTTGATCACCTCCTCCTTTTCCTCTGCCGCCTGTCTCCATTGCTGCTCTAATTTTTTGGCATTTGGAAGAAATCATGGTATAGATTCCACAACCAGGTTGGCGACTTGTAGATTTTCATTGATGGCTTCAATGATGTTGTTTGATGCTGCTTCTGTGACCATTGTTTTCCTTTCTGCTTGCTTGAGCTGAGAATCCTAGTCTGTAAATAAGATGTCTTTATGTGATTCCTCCATTTTTGGTAGATCAGCCTTCCTCCCATCTTTTGATTCTTGCTAGGTGATAAAATCAGAAATCCTTTTATGGATTTCTTAGTACTCAAGCCTCATGTCAACAACTTGGCTTGTTATCTTATCACTGATCTCGCAATAAGGACTTATTTACGAGATTTTATGCCATAGAACTTCCTTTTTCTGCAATAGTTGGGAGTTAAGACTGAATGCTTCTTTTATGAATTCATCAACTTGCGGATTGTATTTATACTTATCTGTCATAGATTTTATTTGCACATATCTTTCCATTAGGATGGTCTGATATTGTATTCGCATCTATTCAAATTCCTGTTGGAGCTTGGATACTTGTAACTCTGCTTGCTGGTTAGATTTCTCTTGCTCTAATTGTTGTTCCAATAGCATAATCCTTTGTTCTTTTTCTCTAAGCAATAAGGTTTCAGACCTTTCTTAAGTATTTCTAATGTGATGTGATAAGGTTGACTGTGTTATTGCAATATCGCATTTCGCATGGTTAAAGATACTTTGTGATGGTGTGCCCTTTGTAAGTGGCAATATGCAATATGGGCCTTATTTTAATAAAAATGCCTTAGGACTTAGTTTAAATGAAAAATCCTAATAACATCTAGCTTAAGTGCAATAATCCCTTTCGATCGCTTTTCGCGAGTTTCATTTGTTAACAAGTCTTTTGACACACTTGGTCGTGCGACATGCAAAAAATGGTGAGCATTTGTTATCTTGATATCTTGCTTTCTTCCAAAAATTTAACAAGAAAATGCCTAAATGCTAAATTTATTTTTTGGAAGGATTTTTTAAGGGTCCCCATTTATTAATAGAATATTATCTATTATATTAACAAATCGGGGGGTTGTTGAATAGAACAACAAACAATGGCCATATCTATTATTGGTTGCAGGTGGTTGCTGATGATTATCTAATCTCTAATAAAAAATAAAGCCCTCTCTTGCACCTCTCTTGATTAAACTTAATCAAAGTGCCAATGTCGAGTTCCAACAGAAAAACATAGCTTAAAGAGTTCGGTGGAGGAATAGAAGAGAAATAAGATAATTAAGTATTCATAATAAGTACTCAATCAATCAAATATAGTATATGTGTGTAGAAGAATTATACAACCAAATAGATATACATTTAAGAGATGACAGAAGGAAATAATTAAACAAACTATTCAATCAGATAATTTCAGTGTAGATGATAACTTTGCAGTGGGTTGTCAAGGAGGTTGATACTCAAACCTAGCATTTCCCTAACTCCTATGTTACGTTGAACATATGTAGAAATAGATTATGAAATACTGGGGAAAGATATACACAAGAAACAATTTATGTCATGAAACTAAAACCAGAATAATTCAATTAAAAATCTTGTAATAAAAGTCTTTAAAAAAATGGCAGGGTTTTGAAATCAAAAGTCAACCCTTTTACAATGAAAATGAAACAATATATATAGGAAAACATATTCCTCAAAATGTCACTAGTCTATGGGAAATAAATCCTATCAAATAAAATAAAAACACAATACGCTACAAAAAATCTGGAAATGGCAGAAAGTCTTATGCATTTAAATCTAGGAGTGACCCTTTAGTTTTTTATTCTTCTACTAAGAAATCTGAAGTTCTTAAAGATTATGCCCTGGAAATGATTGTTTGATTGCTGATTTTGTTCCCTCAATTCTGGAAATTGACTCATTAATTGTTGATTGATTGCCTTTATTCTTGAAACGGGTTGCCCATTTTTTGTTACAAATCTGCCTTAATCTCCAACATGTTGATCTTTTACCTCAAAATCTAGAGGCTTTTGAAGCTCGTGCCTAAAAACTCGGTTAATATGCCTATAATCTTGTTGATTGGTCCATTTTTATAGAATTGGTTAATCTCTTGTTCTTTGATAAAATTATTTGATAATTCAATTATCTTAATTATCCTTTGAGTGCTTAATCATTGTCTATAAATTTGAAAATTATTTGTCAATCATTGATTTTTTGTCACTCTTTAATTTTCAAACATATAAATATTACATTTTTAGGAATAACATATTTTGATAAAAATATTTCCCAAAAATTTATAAAATCATATTTACATATTTCCATGAATTTCATAAGTGAAAACTCAAAATATTTCCTCACATGATTTTGTCCCATAAAACCATTCATTGTTTAAAAAATCCATCTCTTGTTTTGACCCATAAAATTGTTCCTTTCCTCATGAGTTTCATAAATCAAATGCCAAAATATTTCTCTATAAACCCATCCATGGTTTTGAAAACCATGTCTTGTAATACTTCTTCATTATAACATTTATTTGTTTATAATTTTCATAAATGAAATTAAAAACAATTTACTCAAACCATTCAATGTTTTCATATTTGGTTTTTCCCACTTTTGGTATACTTATGAATAAATGAAACTTCATAAATAATTGTTGTTTTTCTGTGAAAACCATCTATTTTTTTGCTTCCTCATGGTTTTGAAAACCATGTCTCCCTTTACAACTCCCTTTTTTAATTCTGTAAAAACCTTGATGTTTTAACTCCCCTTTTTACTTCTATAAAAATTTTGGATAAGAAATTATCTAAATTTTCTATTCACGAGCATTTTCCTCTTTATAATTATTTTCCTCCTTATATCCATAGCTAAAAACATTCATTTGTCTTCTCTGTAAAATTTCATTTTCACCTTTGTAAAATTATTCCACAGGGAGGAAATATTTCTTTATAACATTGGAAATTCCATGTTTTGTATTGAAGTTGATCCAGACTTATGCAGGAATGCAAAAAAATATAGATATACACATAAACACAAAGTTGTAGCTGAGATAAAACTTCAATTCATTAATATCAAAGAACTAAAATATGCTTACATATAAAAATGTAAATAAACTAGCTCGGATGATGTTAGCTTATCTCTAAGAAGAGATGTGGTAGCTACATGCCTTTGAACTGTGTTAAAATGAGGATCAAACACCTATTTATTACTGAGAAACAATGGAAAACCCTAAACATCCAAAGAAATAAACCTAGAAGATGAAGCGCCAAAACTATGAGCCCTGTTTGGGTAAATTGGTACATCAACTTCCTGAGGTCATAACTTTCTCATACGATCTTTGTTTGGCTTCATAATACCTCATTTCAAATATCTCAAAGAGGAGGCTGAAAACAAATAGGTACACTAGATTGGGACTTTTCTAGACTCTCCATGTTCCCTAAAAATGTCTTTTAGCCCCTTAAAATGGCTCTAGAAATTTAGGACCCGAAAAACTGCCAAAAATAGTAAGGTGTGCTACAATTAAGGAAATTGAAAGGAATCAACAGTGGGGATCCAAGTGGAATAGGAAGGTGGCCACCAATATCCACCTGGATGAATTATCCTCCCTTAGGAAGCAATGGTCCCCATTTCATTGAGTGCCTCCATGAGATGGGGGAACTTCTGTTGAACTTGGTCCCTGGTGAGCCACTCGCCTTGGTGTAGGGGTTGGACAGCTTTGACAACACAATACAGTTGGATCTTCTGTTGGCAAGTGTTCTTGATATGCTTGTTTATGATCTGATCACTTATGGTCTGTTCCATGTAGTCTGGGTTTAACTCTATTAGTGTGAGTTGTTTTGCAATGGTGGATGTGTCCAGTAATGGTGAAAAGTATGTTCAAAGATGGTCCATATTGAACACTGGGTGCAAGAAAAGGAATGGTGGAATGTTTAGCTCAAAATAATTATCCCATATAACCTTAGTGATGGTGTAAGGCCCATATCATAACGGGAAAATCTTGTGGTGGGGCCTAGCGAGGCACTCCTTCTGCAAATGTAACCAAACTTTGTCGCCCAACTAGAACTTGTGTGGCACTCGATGCTGATCATGACACTGCTTGTACTTAGCATTGGCTTTGTCCAATATGTCATGGACCTACTGGTGGATGCATTGAATGTGCTCAATGAAGCTATTACCATTATAACCTTCGGAATGGACATGATTCGAATCTACCTAAGTAGTTGCAAATGGTATGGCCACATCGATGGGACATAGTGGCTAGAATTCCAACCCCACCTGAAAGGGGTTGTGGCTAGTTGAGCTATGGAGAGCTCTGTTGTAGCTGTGTTGGACATAGGAGAGGCTTTAGTCCCATGTGTCTGGATGCTTCAAGTTGTACATATGCAAAATGTGTACAATCATCCTATTGATGACCTTTGTTTTGCCATCAATTTGGGGGTGGAAAGCCATGGACTTAGTAAGCTTGGCATCCAACGCCGACTAGAGACTTGACCAAATTGTACGTAGGAAATTATTTTCCTGATCTGAGATAATGTACTATTGGATCCTAGAATGTACCCACACTCGTTCAAACAAGAGCTTAACAGTGGCTTCTACTATGATATTGTTCTTGTAGGCCGCCAGAATGGCCATCCTAGAGAATCTACCAATGACCACGAAAACGTATTGCCATGCTTAGTAGAAGGAAGAACTAACATGTAATCCATGGACATGGATTCCCAAGGTTAACTAGGAGTAGGGAGGAGTATATAAGCCTTTCTTCTTGATGGTTGGTTTGGCAATGGCACAGGAAGTACAGGATCTGATGTACTTCCCAACATCCTGTCGAAAGTATGGCCAATAAAAATACTTCTGTAAAACTACCACTATTTTCTCTACCTCGAAATATCCAGCGGCCCGACTGCAGTGCACCTCCCAAATCATCTTGGAATTCTCGCTTGAAGGAACACAAAGGTGTCCAAGGTGGCATAACAGTGCATCTTAGAGGTGAAATTTTGGAATTTTCTTGCCTTCCAAGAGCGCCTGGTATGTCTTGTCAATTGTGGATCACTCTTGTAAAGATGCAGCCACCCCACAGTCTCATTCCCATAAGAGTCAAGCATAGTGGTCTGCACCATGATCAGTGGCCGGTTGAGGCAGTCTGCAACATTGTTGGTTCTTCCCTTCTTGTATTTAATGTTCAAATAGAACTCTGGAAGGTATGTGGACCATTTTTATTGGCGATTGTTTTGCAACTTTCCTTGTGTCTATATGAACATCAGGGGTCAATGGTCTGTGGATACTGTTTCCTTCCCCAGAATGTAATGCTTCCACTGTCAACAAGATTGCATAATGGAATACATCTCTTTGTTCATAGGTGGGATACTTTCAGACTGTGTCCAAATGTGTCTCACTGTGGTATGCCACTAGATTCCCCTGTTGAGTAAGAACTGCACCAATGACATAGTCAGAGGCATCTATCTCGATCTCAAATGGTTGTTGCAAGTCTGGTAATGTGTGCACTATTGCAAAGAAGAGATGATGGTTCAACTCTACAAATGCCTTCTATTGGGATTTATACCAAAATAACTTTTCTTTCGCTCCTCCCTTGGTGACTTGACTCAAAGGCCAAGTGATATGAGAGAACCCCAACACAAACCTATAGTAGAAATTGGCAAGACCCGAAAAGCTGCAGAGCTCTATTAGAGTGGTTGGGGCTGGCCAATCCCAAATAACTTGCATCTTGGTTGGGTCCACATGTACACCCCGCTCATTAATGATGTACCCCAGATATTGAACCTAGGTCATACCAAAAGTGCATTTCTCGAAATTGGCACACAAGCTGTGTTGCCACAGGGTTTGGAGGACCCAACACATATGGTGGAGGTGTTCTTACCAACTCTGACTGAAGATCATAATGTCATCCAAATACACTACCACGAATGAGTTGGTGAAGGGTCGCAAGATGTCGTCTATCAACCTCATCAAGGTTGTGGGAGCATTCATCAAAACAAAAAGCATGACCAGCCATTCGAAAAGGCCCTCCTTGGATTTGAAGGCAATCTTCCACACATTGGAGGGTTCGATCGATACCTAGTAATAACTAGACTTCAAGTCAATATTACTGAAATATTTTCCCCCCTTCATCTGGTCCAAAAGGTCATCAATCTATGGGATGGATACCAATTCTAGAAAGTGATCTTGTTCAGTATTTGATAGCCAATACAGAGTCTCCAAGTCCCATCCTTCTTCTATAGCAAAACAATCGAGCTCCCATAGGGTGAAAAACTTGGTCCGATGTGCCCTTTATGCAATAGCTCTTGAACCTGCCTCTTGATTTCATCATTCCCCGGAATAGAGGGTATAGATTGGTACATTAGGTAGCGGCGTGCCCGGAGTCAGATCAATGGAGTGCTTGACCTGACAGTGTAGAGGTACCCCTATGAGTGAGGTGAAAATGTCTCTATACTCCTCTACAACCTTGTCCATCTACTATTATCGTGCGAAGGAGCCTTGTCTGGAGGCTGTGGCCACAATATTCTTCTTTCCCTAAGGGAAGCTCATAAGGAAAACAAATTTCCCAGTCTAGGAAATGATCTTACTGCATTTCTTCATAGTTATCAAAGAAATAGTGGTAGGGAGTGCTACCTAGAGTATCATGTACAACTTATTGCCCAAAGTAATAATAACAATGTGAGGCCTAGACTCATGCACAACATGTCACTTCCATAAGTATAGTTGACCTAATAAGACATCACAAACTTCAAGAGGTGAAAAATCACACAATACCTCATATGTGAAGGGTTGGATGTTGTAGGGAAGTCGGTGTTGTTGAATGACACGAAGATCTCTCCCTTGGTGAATCCACCTAATGGAGTACGACTGCAAATGTGGTGTGTTTGGTAGGCCCAACCGCTTCATAAACTCTACTAAAATGAGGTTCTTTTGACTTCGAATGTCGATAATGAACTGCAACAAAGAACCCTTCATCCACATCTGTGAGTAGAAGATTTTCTCCCCCTCCTCTAGATCTTTGGGCTCATCCTTTTGGATCTTAGTGGTGGAAACAGTGGCACTAAGATCTACATCGATAAGCTTCTTCCCTTTTTCATTACCCTTGTCAATTTCTAACTTAGTGTTAGAACATGCATCTGATTCAGAAGCCTTTAGTTTGACCACCAGTGACTGCTTGGCTTGACACTAACTTGTGTTGTTAGTGGGGTTCTTATGGAACTCACACCATATCCTTGTGTCCTTCTTTGTCTTCGTGGTGTTTTTATTTTCTTACAGCTTCGATGAGTTGTTTTAGGTCTCCCTGCCTTGTCTTTGTCCTTTGGTCTACAATTTGGGGGTGCCTTTCCCTTGCTTCATATTCGTATGTCCAAAGTCTCACTTCTTCTATTTAAATTTATGCTCAATCTTGACAGTGTATCAATAGGAAGAACCAAATGAGGAAATTTCCAGGAACTCCATCTCATCTTGGATCTACTTGTGTAGACAGTCGCAGTACTTGAGTACCAAATTCCACTCAGAATCCTTGATACCTAGCTTCACGGGAATGGAATGGAAAACATTTGTGAAATTTGGTACATATTGACCCCTTCCTTAACGCAGTGTGGTCCACTTTATGTATTTATCCTCATAGCTCCCGATAAGGTAATATTGTTCCTTGATGGTGTCTCGGAAATAAATCTAAGTGTGTGTGGCTAAAAATAATGAGGATTCCCTCTCGTCATTTTGTTACAGTAGGTTTCCTACTAGTCCTTGACATGTGGGGCAACTTTGAGGAGTGAAAAAGTAATATTTTCCCGATTGGAAAAGTTATGAACTGAAAAAATTCTTCCAACAAATTTAACCATCTATCTATGGCATTTGCAACTATCTGTCCTTCAAATATGGGAATGTTAAAGTTAACTTATACCTTAAAAGGAGTGGTGCCATTAGAGTGGTTGCTTGATGAATATGTGTCGCCTATGGGTAGTCGTTGAAGGATCTAGGAAAAGTTATCCATCATCGCATTCCTTTGTCTCTCGAGGGCTTTCTTGAGCAATATTTTGAAATTATATCATGCCCCCTTGTCTTTATTTTCTTTTACCATTGGAGGTCGTTAGGGTTTGCAAGGCTGGGCTTTCAAAGGTTCAACCAGTTCTAGCCCTAACTCCTTACACCCTAACCTCATTGAGGACATGCAAAGAAAAATAGAGAAAGAATAGACTAATCTAATACCAGTGATCTGGACTTATCCAGGAATGCAACAAAACACAAAGATGCAGTTGAAATAAAACTTCAATTCATTAATATCAAAGAACTAAAATATGCTTACATAAAAAAATGGAAAATAAACTAACTCGAGCGATGATAACTTATCTCTGAGAAGAAATGTGGTGGCTACATGCCTCTAAAATGAGTTAAAATGAGGATCAAAGGCCTATTTATTATTGATAGATAATGGAAAACCCTAGACATCCAAAAACCTAACCCTAGGAGATGAAGCGCCAAAACTTTGGGCCCCATTTGAGTAAGTTGGTACATCAACTTCGTGGGGTCGTAACTTTCGCATATGATCTCTGTTTGGATATCATAATATGCCCTTTCAAATATCTCAAAGGGGAGGCCAAAAAAAAACAAGAAAATCAATTTGGGACTCTTTTGGTCTCTCTATTTTCCCTAAAAACGTCTTTTAGTCCCTCAAAATGGCTCCAGAAGTTTAGGACCTGAAAAACTACCAAAAATAGTAAGTTGTGCTACAACTAAGGAAACTGAAAAGAAACAACGGTGGGTGTTCAAGTGGGCCACCAATATCCACTTGGATCATAAGTGTTTTCTTGGAACATGTATCCTCATTTTACTTAGCTTCCTCTTACCTCAGCTGTCACCCATAATCTCATTCGAGTAAAAATAAAAATGCTCCCTCCATTATTGCCCTCGATACATACTTTATAAGTTTTTAATTTTTTTTCCATACCCCAGCTGACATTTATAAATTTGAATCAATGTAAAAAAATGGTTTTACAATGGTCTTGTGGGGGGATAGTAGATGGTAAATAGTTTAGGTGGTGGGGGGGAGGGGGATCCCATAATGCATGAAATGGAGGCAACTGTAAAAAGCAGCAAGAGTGAAACAACTTTATAGGGGAGTTGGTTAATAGGCAAATAGGCTAGGGCCCCCACAAACCATTGATTTAATATTTCACACATCTCGAGGTAATGTATATAATGGTGTTTTAATGTGTGAAATGTGGGGTGGGGACAAGGTTTGAATGGACAAAAATAATATTTTTATTAACTTGATTTAT
This sequence comes from Pinus taeda, assembly GCA_000404065.3. Classification (NCBI taxonomy): domain Eukaryota; kingdom Viridiplantae; phylum Streptophyta; class Pinopsida; order Pinales; family Pinaceae; genus Pinus; species Pinus taeda. The sequence goes on from APFE030060218.1 coordinate 11,014, forward strand.
GTATTTTGACGTTCGACCCCCCGTAATACATGGTAACAAATGTGGTTCTCATGATTAGGGATTGGGGCTGACTCAATATTTTTAAGGTAAGTTTGCTATTTTAAATAAATAATTTTATAAAAAATATAACTATATATATTTTATACAATTTTATTTTATTTAAAATCAAAACTATTAAAAATAACCCAGAAACATTTATAAAAAAATATAGAGACAATTCATCATTTAGCAATGGAAAGGGTTAGATGGAATTGTATTTAAAAGAAGGCATTTTCCAAGGCAAGGATAAGATTGAAGGAAGGTGGAAAATTTTGTCAAATTGAAAATAAAAAAAAACAAAAATAAAAATAAAAATAAAAATAAAAAATTGTAACTTTTAAAGGTGTCAAAAAAAGATACAACACAGGCTCCAACTAGGGACTACGTCCTCCTGTGGGATGCAAAGAACCTATAGACCTATGCCTTGAATCTGTTGGGCATGCAGTCCTACCATAAAACCATGAATCATTTGCCGCCTGAAACATGATTTCCTCAAACTGATATAGATCAAAATACTGCAATCTTCAACTTTAATCTGAAACCTGTAACTAACAACTCGTACCAGTCCTTTGTTGAAAATACGTCCAACATTAAAAATACTACATACTAAGGACTGATATATTTTAGAAATCAACAACATGCCTAATCCATTGGGTTATGTAATCATCATCAAATAAAAAAAAATGATGAGTTTTGTTTTTCACCAATATCCACAAACTGCAAACTCACAATGCTAAAACTTAAACAATCCATATACTGCAAATTGAAGTTTCTTTATTGTGGAAACCACAAGCTCAATTTGTCAAAATATGTTGAAACAAAATCGACTGATCTACTGCAACCATTCCTACTTTACTTTGACTGGAAATTTGCACCATTAGGTCTAGTCAAATTTTCAGTGTAACAACATGGGAAGTGGATTAATTGGCAGATCACTTTGCATACAACTGAAGATATGAAAAGTATTTACAAAATAAAACTCAAATTCCTTGAGTAGTTGGTACTTAGAATTGAAATTTGAATATTACATCCCTTGTTGATGTTTGAAATTTCTGATCATTCCCATAAGGAAGAAAAACATGTTGTTGCATGCCATTACCATAGCAAGATATGCACTTGTCATTTTGAACTAGCAATATTTGGGATGAAGTGGAATCACCATATAGACAAAAGTGAAGTCTCCGGGTGAAGGAATTTCAACCAATATCAAATGCCTACTCCTTGTTCACTAGCAATGAATAGATCTAGTCTTGATAGTTCTCTGAAAAAGATTTATTCGTTACTTCACTCCTTGTCAACAATGCCAAATGTTGTATCTATTTCTCGAAGGAATTTCTTCACTGTGAAAGTGCACAGAGAAACCAACTCGACAAAACTTTAGGTTCAAGCTAGCCCTCGAACCAAATGGGGATCCCTCAAGTGTTACGAGGCTTTTTTTAACGTTGTTCACTATCACTAGACAACAATCTTTGAAGCACAATGGCCAGATCTATTATTTGTTGTAGGTAGTTGTTGATAATTATCCAATCTTTACTAAAAAATAAAGTCCTCTCTTCCTGAAACTTAATCAAAGTGCCAACGTCTAGTTCCAACAGAAAAACATAGCTTAAAGACTTTGGTGGAGGAATAGAAGAGAAATCAGACAATTAAGCATTCATATTGAATACTTAATCAATCAATTATAGTAGATGTGTGTAAAAGAATTCTAGAGCCAAACAGATATACAGTCAAGATATGACATAAGGAAACAATTAAATGATACAAAGGAGTTAATTTAAACATATTGTTTAATTAGATAATCTCAGTGTAGATGATAACTTTACAGAAGTGTGTCAGGAAGGTTAATACTCAAACCTAGCCTTGCCCTAACTCCTATGTTACCTTGAACATATGCAAAAACAAATTGTGAAATAATAGGGAAAGACATACATGAGAAACAATTAATGTCATGAAACTAAAGCAAGAATACTTCACTTAAAATTTATGTAGTAAAATTATTTACAAAAATGGCAGGGCTTTGGCATCAAAATCCAACCCTTTTACAATGAAAATGAAACAATATATATAGGAAAAAATCTTCCTCAAACTGTTACTAGTCTATAGGAAACAAATCCTATCAAATAAACTAAAAATACAATATGCTGCAAAACATATGGAAACAACATAAAGTATTTTGCCTTTAAATTTTGGAGTGATCCTTTAGTTTCAGATTCTTCTGCTAAGAAATCTGAAGTTGTTTAAGATTCTTCCCTGTAAATTTGGAAATGATTTCTTGACTGTTGATTTTTTCCCTCAAATCTAGAAAATGGCTAACTAATTGTTTATTGATTGTCTTTATTCTTCAAGCTAGTTGCCCATGTTTTGTTACAAATCTGCCTTAATGTTCTACCTGTTGATCTTTTACTTCAAAATCTAGAGGTTGTTGAATATGCTCCCTAAAACTCAATTAATATGCCCATAATCTGGTTGATTGATCCCTTTTTATAGAATTGATTAATCACGTATCCTTTGATAATTAAAAAATTGATAATTAAATTATCTTAATTATCCTTCAGTGCTTAATTATTGTCAAGAAGTTTGAAAATAATTTGGAAATCATTGATTTTTTTGTCACTCTTTAATTTTCAAAAATATAAAGCTTAAATTTTTGGGAATAAGATATTTTGATAAAAATATTTCCCAATAATTTATAAAATCATATTTCCATATTTCCATGAATTCCATAAATGAAAAATCAAAATATTTCCTCAAATTATTCTATCCCATAGAATCATTCATTGTTTTAAATCCATGTCTTGTTGTCTTGTAAAACTGTTCCTTTCTTCATGAATTTCATAAATTAGATCCAAAAATATTGCTCTATAAACCTATCCTTGGTTTTGAAAACCATGTCCTATAATACTTCTCCATTGTAGCATTTATTTGTTTATGAATTTCATAAATGAAATTAAAAACAATTCACCCAAACCATTGATTGTTTTCATATTTAGTTTTTCCCATTTTTGGTATACTTATGAAGAAATGAAACTTCATAAATAATTCTCCTTTTTCTGTGAAAACCATATTTTGTTTTTCTTCCCCATGGTTTTGAAAACCATGTCTCCCTATTCAAATCCAACTTTGATGTTTTCAACTCCTGTTTTTACTTCTGTAAAAACTTTGAATAATAAATTATCCAAATGTTCTCTTCATGAGAATTTTCCTCTTTATAATTATTTTCCTCCTTATATCCATAGCTAAAAACATTCATTTGTCTACTATGTAAAATTTCATTTTCACCTCTGTAAAATTTCATTTTCACCTTTGTAAAATTATTCCACAAGGAGGAAATATTTCTTTATAACATTGGAAATTCCATGTTTTGTATTGAAGTTTTTTTTCCGGAACAATATCCTCATTTTACGTCATTTTACTCATCTTCCTCTTACCTCAATCGTTCACCCATAATTGCATTCCAGTAGAAATAAAAATTATCCTTCCATTATTGCCTTCGCTACATACTTTATAATTTTTTAAATTTTCTTGCATACCACGTCTGACATTTATAAATTCAAATCAATGCAAAACAATGGTTTTAAAATGGTTTGAGGGTAGTATATGGTAAATGGTTTAGGTAGGGGGCTTTGGTAATGCATGAGATGGAGAAGAGTGAAACAATTTTGATGAGGATGGGGGGGTTGGGCTCCCATAATCCATTGATTTAATATTTCACACATCTCGAGGTAATGTATATAATGGTGTTTTAATGTGTGAAATGTGGGGTCGGACAAGCTTTGAATGGACAAAAATAATTTTTTTAGTAATTTGACCTATGGATTTTGAATTTCGACACCCCTCCCACCCTTCTTAAAACATGGTAAAAAATGTGGTTCTCTTTTTTTTTTTTTTGTAAGCTAAGATGGAACCAATTATATTAGGACAAGTTAAAACCAGTACAAACATACGATGGCCTCAACCCACCCCGAAGGGAAACCGGGTCTATTGGCCATTGAATTTCTTAAAAGCCATCCAAAACAAAATTTATTGAGTCTGTTTATCCATGCTTTATATACTAACCATTCAAAATAACTAACACTGTCTGCTAAATGCATTATAAAATATAACAGAGGGTAGCATATTGTTCAACTTCCTAACTAAGGATATAGTAGGCATATCTTGAAAAATCATTCTTCCATTGCGCTTGGCTGGTGCTCATCCTCTTTTTCTTCCTAAGTAAGCTTCTCTAACTACTGTTGTATCTCGTCAAGCTTTCCATCCTGCATCATAAGGGTTATCTGAAGGTTCTTCATCTATTTTTTTAGATTTGGAATGCCTTGGGCCAATTCCATGGCCTTTGCTAGCAACCTCTTCATGACCCAATACACATGTAAGGCCTGTTTGTACAGGGACATACGTCCTCTGGTGTTTCCAGGGTCTGGCAATAGATATTCCCAGTCCTCCATCTCAGACTTTGACTGCTCTTGGATCGCCTCCTCCTCCAAATGTTGAATTATCCTGCTAATATCTACATGCATGTCTTTACTATATGCCATCTTTGCATACTGCACCTGTCATTTCATCGTTTTCCTTCCGCGTTTTTCCCTGCTGTTTTGGTGCATCCCTATTCCTGATGACCGGCTTGACCACGTCCTCTTCTCCCTCTACGGCCTCTTCCTCGTCCTGCTCCGCCTACATTGTATTCCCTTGCCCTGCTTCCCTGTCCTATTTCACTGGCGGATGGTCACGTATCTACTTCCTCTTCCCGGCCTTCGATTTTCTTATCTCTTATATCCACCTTTGCTGATAATGTTTCTTCTGTAATTCTCCCTTTACCTCTTTCGCTTTTCCTTATCTGCGGTTGACTATCCCGTTCCAGGTGATATATCTCCTCCATGTTTGCCCTGTTCTGTTCCTCTCCCTCCCAATGATCTACCTTAATGCCTTCGGGTCACGATGGTCTTCTTCCCCTACCCTCAGAGATTACATTCCTCTTCATTCCGTCCTCTATTTTCTTACACTGGATTTTCCTTAGCCCAGGAGATCGACCCTGTGCAATTCCTCCTGCTCCTATTATCACCTTTTCCTTCATGCCTCCACTCACCTCGAGGACGCTCCTTTCATGCTTGCCCTTATGCCTCCACCAGTATCCACTCCCTCTCACCTATCGACCATTCTTGTGCTGTTGCATCGTCTTTCTTTGCCGCCTGCACTCACCATAGTAGCCCACTCCTCCACGACTTTCCCTTGTGCGACCTGGTCCTTGTCCCATCATCGTTCCGTCATAACCTCCACCACCTCTGAGCTTAATATTGCCCTTCCTACTGTAATTTAAAATGATGCCCGATCTACCTAACGTATAATCCACCTACCGTGATCTCTTGCTGTGAGGTGGCTCATAATTGATGCCCCTCGTCCCTTTACTGCCTTCCCTTCTTACCATGTTAACCACCCCGATTGGGGGATTTCCTGGTTCTCTTATTTAGAGATTGGGGCTAACTCAATATTTTTAACATAAGTTTAATACATTAAATAAATAAGCTTATAAAAAAGATAATTATATATAGTTTATAAAATTAAATTTTATTTAAAATCAAAACTATTAAAAATAACTCATAAACATTTATAAAAACCATAGAGACAATTCATCCTTTAGCAATGGAAATGGTTAGATGGAATTGTATTTAGAGGAATGAATTTTCCAAGGCAAGGATAAGATTGAAAGAAGGTGTCAAATTTTGGCAAATTTACAAAAAAAAAAAAAAAAAAATGTAACCTTCAAAGGTGTGAGAAAAAGTTACAAGTGCTCGCATTCAAATTTGTTCATGGAGTTAACACCCAAATGTGATCCAATATATTAATACATTTTTACTATTTCTGGACTATATTGATTAATATAAAGATGGTTTGATATACCATATATCCCTCTACCATAGAACCCTCAGGACATGCTCTTTTTCTAAACAAAGCCTTCAGTGATTTCGAGTGCCTATCAACCATCCACATTGATCTTGTGTGTACAAGTTCACACTTTTCAATCTCTTCGAATTGGTGTATGAGGTAGTGTTCTTGTGAATTGAAAATTTTCAAAGGATATAATTTTGCATTTCACTCATTAGATGAGGAATTTGTTTCCTCCAATACATTATATAATCTTTATCAATTTCTTTTGATGAAAACCATCTCCAAATGAAGCAATCAAATCATAGGTTTCAACAAAAAAAGTATATATTACATGATAACATGTAAATGACATTCAGACAAATATAATTTTTACAACAAATTATTGAACAAATTACACTTTTCACATGATAAATCTCCACTTACCTCATGTATTTACCAAGATCATATATAAATTTTCTGACATTGTTGTCAAATTTATTTAGGAGAGACAAAGGTAGAACATATTGTAACAAATATAATGATCGATCATTATTTATTCCCAAATTAGTAGAAGAAAAACACTAACAAGATGTTTCACCAATGTACAAATATATACGCCAAAATAATTACCTTAATGAATGTATGGCAATCCTGAGTTTTTACCCCACCTAATTCACCTTTCTTTGTTAGGATATTATTTATGTTTGAAGAAAATCCAATTGGAAATATAATTTTTTCAATAACCTCTTTAACATCCTTGCTTTGTTGCTCTATCAATAACCATGGAGGGGTGCTTATATTTTGGTTGTCTCCATCACTATTTGAATGAATCGCACTTTTCATTGCATGATTGGCCTGCTTAATGTCATTACAAACCTTGAAATTTTTTTCTTTATCTTTCCTTCTATATAAGATTCACCATTGTGCAATGTATCAAACAAATGAACAATTTCTAGGTGCTCATAGTAGGGGAGTCTATTGAATTGCTTAGGATAAATTTTCATTCCTCGAGGAAGTGCCCTATTATTAAAGCCTTGATGACCTACAAGATGAATCATAGTTAAAGATATTATAACAATAATATAACCTATAAATTAGTACAATGAATAAAATGCCATAAAATATAACATAATCCAAACATATCATGTATATCGATACATAGACAATTCGATCGATACCTTCAGAGACTCTATTATATTGCAACTTCCATGCATGAGGTGTCATTCTCTTTGGTTTTAATCTATTCTCTTATTTTCATTGAGAATATGTTTTCAGTACTTCAGAACCTATGTTTCTTAGAAAGGAAGTGTGTATACTCATCAAACACCTCCTTTCCTAATATTAATGATGATATTTTATCTTAGGACCACAAACTGGACAAGCAAATTCACCCTTTGTTTGAAGACCAACAAGAGATGGAATACGTTTTATATCAATTATTTTAAGTATGTACAATGAAGGTATTATTTTAAAAACATACATGAAACGAACTTCATAACATTAAACACTATTAAAGTGTAGGGTAACGTTATAAAAATATACCACAGAAATGTGTTAGCCCTGTGGCATCGTGAATTTTCTATACAAGCATTGCATGAAATTATAATTCCCTTTGTGCATCTATTGGTCTAGAGATAACATACATAGTGACATCCTTCAATGAGTCCACTAAATCATCTATAAGACGCTCGATATATACATTGATATGTTTGACCTAATACTTACCTACCTGGTTGAACATATAGTACATAATTACTACATATAGGAGTAAATAAAAACAAATATAAGACAAAATTGAACATATATGAATAAACAAAAAACATATAAGACATAATTATGAAACAAACAAGACAAATGAGATGTTATTTGTTAAACAAAAATATTCTAAAAATATTAATACCTAGAACAATGTTTGTCAACATTATGCGCTCCCTCTTTATTGACATCTACGAAGGAATGTTGTTGTTGATAACAAAAATGGGCCACACCGAGTAAGTAGATCTAACATCTCCAAATGGATTGACATTTTTAGTTGCTAATGAAAGCCTAAGATTACAAGGTTCTTCATTAAACTTTAGCCAACTTTCCTCTATATTCCTAAATGCAAATCCATTTATAGGCATTCAAAGAACACCATATTCACTTGTTTCCCTTACATGGTAATCCATAATTGTGCTATGCTTTTTCACCTAAACAATTGTCATAGATGTGGAATTATGTGAATATAATGAACAACCTTGCAAGGCACCTTTTTTGTCACTTTATCGGTTTGATATCTACTCTCATCACATTTTGGGAATTTTTCTTTCGATGCATGTTATTTATAATATATAATATCATCATAATGACATGCATGAATAACTTGATACTCCATTCCAATATCTTTTATAATGGCATCTAAATATTGTTATGTACAAGGTAAAACATTTGACGGTGGGTAAGAAAAATTCACCTAACAATCTACAACATAAAACAAATAGTAGTACTAGTTAATGTACTAAACAATATTAATCTTACATATTGCATCCAAATTTTACAAATTAATTAAATGATTATCAATGTACTAACATTAAAAACAAAGGAAATAATAATTTCTTTATCACGTATATAGTACTAAATGTCTCAAAATATATTACATACCTTATGAGTTGTGTCACACTTGTGTTTGACAAAAATTTCAACACCTTTAAATTGACCAACAATAATACAACATAGAGAAGATATGCTTCTGGGCCTTCATAAAGAGGATAAATTTACCTCCCAAGTACATGTTTGTTAAAAGCATGACCATCATATTGGTTTCCATCATCATCCATTCCAACATTATTAAATGTCTCCTAGACCAATAAGTTTGTACCATATTCTTCAACTGGGTTATCAACATCATTGTGTTCTTCCATAATATCATTGGCTTTATCCTCAATCTTCGCTCCATGTCCTTAAATAGGCGCTTGTACTACAACCACCTCTTCTCATTGAGCAATGCCCTAGGGGTCCCATACTATACAATTATAATCAATAAAGTAATATCAGTATATATAGTAAATATTTAAACATCAATACAAATGTTTACAAATATAATATAGGAAAGAAAAGACATATTAGGTGAGTACGAGAAACAAATACAACAAATCAATGATGATTCTTGTGCAATTTATCAAGATATTTAAGAATATGTTGAAAAAATCTAGGAAAGATGTTACCTTTCTTGACATGTAGGAAGAGAGACACTTTATGAGATATAGAGTCACAAGCATAATAAAAAACATATTGATCTTATTTTTCATTCATCATTATAATGGCATATTATTTCTTGATTTCACTTAGAGACTAGACGTTTTAAGAGGATGGGTGAGAAACCTTGAGCTTGGGTGAGAGAAAGAAACAAATACAATAAATCAATGTGATGTGAAGCTTGTACAATTTAGCAATATGTTTAAGATTATATTGAAAAAAATTAGGAGCAATCACCTAAAAATAATCAAACCCTTTTCATTCCATCACATTTACAAATGTACTCAAAGCACAACACTCAAACAATAATACCAATGAATCCATGCAATACCTATTAAGTTCAAGCAAGAAACCTCAGGTAAATACTACAATATTATTCATAATGGCTTCCATAAGACAAGAGAATGAGAGGGGAAAGGACAAAAAATGTATTTTAGCCCCAGATCCTCTCAAATATTTGATTATGACAAGTGGAGGGTAGATCTTATATTATCTTTTTTAATCATTTTTTTAATTAAAAAATATATATTTCTAAAGAGGTTGTGGACTTCAATAATATATGAAAGGTATTCTCACAATGAAAGTTACCACTAAAATTAGTTGGTGGCTAGATGGGTCTAGGAATGTATAAGAGGAAGCTAAGTCTTATTCTTTATTATTTTGTCTTGTGTTTGTCTCTAATTATTCTTGCTATACCCTTTTATTCCTAATTTCCTATTTTTTACATCATTGCTTCTAAATAGGTACGTCACATATTGTCTAGCCAATTAAAATCAAGGCAACAAAATGTTTGTTGATCTAACGTATAAGTTACACTTTATTTTTTATTTTCATCATATGTTTTCACTTATAAACCTTCAAATCAATAACCTATGTAAGAAAATTAAAAAGGGTCCTCTTTTTTCTTTAGGAAAGTGGTAGGGAATTCACTAAAGGCATTTTTCACAGGAAACCCTTTGTTACTAAGGCAAAGTGTCAATCTCTCCTTCTACACAAAACTAGGTATTCTTTCTTTTTGATACTTAGTTGATTTGACCGAAATGTCAAAAACTAACTACTTTCTACTTAATGGTAGGTGAATGTTATAGAGTAAAAGGATTGCACCTATCAAAGGAAATTCAAAATGAAATGTTCTACCTTACATGAGGGATAATAAGTAAGATAAATTTGGAAAAAATAACTATTAACTATTTATCAAACATGTCATTAATCTACCCTTTTTATAGAACCATTATAGATTTGATATTACATCAAGTTTTCTCATAATTTAAAACAAATGAGACCCTTTACTTATCACAAAAGAGACTTTATATAGAGAATTCTTAACTCTCTATCACTTGGGCTTAAAAAGTTCATTGTCACCTAAAACATTTTGAAGCACCAAGTGCAAGGCTTGCATGTCATACTTTTAATTCCTTAAAAAATGAGAAAGAGTCTCTTTTATGACAAAAATACATTGTGGCTAGGAACATAACATTTTAATAAATTGTGGTTTATAAATTTTGTTTTTAATAAATAAAGTATTTTCTTATTTTATAAAATCTTTCTAAGAAAAATGTTTTTTAATTAATTATCATCTTACCTAAATTAATAAAATGGACCCCTTTTATCTTCATTATATCATACTTCTTTATAATAATTGTATTCTTCATAAATCTCTTATTTGATTAATTTTTTAATGATATTTATATTTTTTTATTTTATCTTATAAATTTTTATTACAATATATTATATAATTATTTTCTTCTTTCTTATAGAACTGTATTCACTATATCCATATTTTAAATGTGCATAATATATTTTAAAAACTAAATAATAATGCTCCCTAAAAACACATTAACCTCTAAATCTTCTACGTCTTAATTAACACCCTAAACATACATTAACCCCCTAATAACGTAACTCCATTCCCCTAACCCATTAAACCACTAACCCCTAAACCCCTAACCCCTAACTCCTAAACCATTAAACAGTAACCCCTTAACCCTAAGCCAATAAACTAATTAACCCCTAACTTGACCTAATCCCTTAATCGACCCTAACCAGTGTAACACCCTCTCCTCCTCGGTCCACCCAAGCAACTGGCTAGCCAAGGTAAACATGTGAGGAGAGAGGCTACTAAAAGGGATTCAACTTCCTTGGTGACCTTAAGGAAATGAAACCGGAGAAACATATCAAACAAACCTATCCACATCAACAACAACACCCTCAAGAGACATGTCAGCCACTCAGACATCCTTTCCTTGAGTCTCATTGATTATTTAAGCTTTTTAACCCATGGTCGCTCTCATGCTATAGGAAAGAGAGTGACCAGAAGCCACAATTTCTCTCACAGGCCTATTTGCTAGCATCCTTGGACTTTTCCTAGCAGACCTATGCCAAAGTCCCTGAGATTTGAGCCACTTTTCTAGCCCAAAATCCTGGCCTCTACCAAGAACTTGTTATAACCCTTAGAATCCATCAAATACATGATGAGGATAGAAAGAAATCAAAAATAAACCTCAGGACTAGGCCAGAGCATCCCCAACCGAGACTCAAATTCTGTTAAACACTTGGCATCAATGCAACCTACATGTCTAGGATACAAGACGGAGCATAAATGACTGAAATAACTTATGAAACATAATGAGAAGGATCACCTCCTTATATATTGAACTATTATATCATCAATTAAATCTTGCATCCATACATTTAATAATTACAAGTAAATACATGAAATAAGCATGACATTGACCAGTCATTTAACCATGCTTATAACCAGTATAAAACCATATAAATATCATAGATATGAAAACCACTAAATCCACATATAAACTAGTGAAAAAGTGAGAGAACTTAGCTTTTATTAATCATGGAAAAATCCAACCAAGTTTGGGACTTCCACGTATGACCCGACCATAGACATGGTTGAACCAAATCTCTCTTTCTGCTATTCACCCCCCTGCCATATTCCAAGCATGAATGTGGGATCTCTTAGAACAAAAAATCCATGAAAAACCATGGGAATCAAGAGGTTAAACCACCTCCACCCTCATCAAACTGTGATCACACCAAAACTGGTGCCCTGATCAAAACTGAACTGAACTTGGAATTCCATACAGAATCCATCACTATCCTTAAGGAATTTTTTGTCTCCTTGTCTCTCATGCTTTACCATAATCAAATATCGGATCACTAGGCCCTAAACTGAGACTAGTCTCTCAGGATTTACTGCAATCCAAACCCGAATCACTAGGCCCTAAACCAATACTTCTTCCTTATGCTTTACCATGTATCCTGCCAAAACAAGTCAAGGGATTCCTATTCCTTTGGGAATGAACCTTGAGACCACCTCTGCATCGGATTTCAAAATCCATCTGGAAAACTAAAGATAAAACTAAGATAAACATCCCAACATACCATGGCATCCAGAAAAAGGTAAGGCTATGTTGAAAACAATTATCATAACCCGGCAAAATCATGCCACCGGCAACAACAAAACCATACACCAACATGCAAAGCCATGCATGTACAAACTAGCTAGGAAATCAAACCTGAAATCTATTATCTGCAATTATTCCTGCTAAAGCTTCCTGATCCTTCTCTTCTTCCTTGATCCTTGCTTTCCTTCCTTTCCTTTTGCTTGCTTTTCCTTCCTTGATCCAAAGCAAGAGTGCTCCAATAAAACTCTAAGCGACCAAGAATGAGAGAGAGAGAGAGAGAATAATCAAAGAGCTCCAAACATGAGCTGCAAAAGGGTTACCAATTGATCCTCATAAGCCTTTTTATTAATGAGGCGTATAATTTCTTATTTTCCCATTATTTTCCTTCAATTTACTCTTCACATGCAACCTGTGACCTTTCACCTTACTTTTCTCCTAATTTCCTTTATTTTCATAAATAAATATGCCAAAAATTCCTTTTTTCCTTTTAATGTCTTTGCCTTGTCCTTTGGCAATTTTCCTAGCCAAAACACACATCCAGTGATGCACACTAGTATATCTTTGCCCAACATTTAGCTTGGAATAAGTGTTCGTTAACCGTGGTCTTATTTTGCCTTTATTAACTTTTATTACATGAATTTTTGACTTGGGTTGTTATAGAACCCTCCCCCTTTAGGGACATCATCCTCGGTGTTGAACCACACTAAGACCTCAGCAAAACCGCTGAAAAGAAAACATACTTCCCTTGGAGATTTATAACTTAGCTCGATGCAATATTTACAATGAAAGACCTGCTCAAAAGTGAAACATCATGACAACAAGACAATATAATAACCATAATAACATGACATCCATACTGCTTATTGGAGCTTTATAACTTATCTCATGGTGGTATTTACATCTGTATACATATACATACATATACCAAAACATCAGTAAAACATATGCCAAACATATACCAAAATCAAACCAAAACGGCTTTGCCTCAACCGACAAGCAATGAAGGATGAAGTGTCTGCATCGGATCTGCCATCTCCCATGTAGCATCTTCAGGCACAAAGTGCTTCCACTTCACTTTAGCTTCCTCTATTGGCCTCTTCCTAAGCATGAGATTTTTTTGCTACAATATGCACTGACGCTTCGGCTGGAACTCTCCTTCTTGATCCACCTACAATACAGACCAATCAATAACATGATTAACATCCTTTATATACTTCTTAAGCAATGAAATCTCGAAAACATCATGGAATTTCACTATGAGAGGTAGTGCAAGTTGATATTTCACTAGTCCAATCCTCTCAAGGATCTTGAAAGGCCCGCAATACCGTGGTGCCAACTTGGCACATGAACCAATCCTCAAAGAGCTTTTCTTGGGCTTGATGCACAAATACACATGCTCCCCAACCTAAAACTCCTTGAATACCCTGTGCTGATCTACATAACTCTTTTTTCTATCTTGTGCTATCTTTAGATTCTTCTTTATAACCTGCATTTCCTTCTTTGTGTTTGCCAACATATCTGGTCCAATAGGTACCCTATTCAATGGATAACTCCAGTTGATGGGAGTGTTATAACTCCACCCATATAATGCCTCGAAAGGACTCATCCTCAATGAATCTTGATAACCATTGTTGTATACAAACTCAACTAATGGAAGATACTCCTCCCATTTACTCTGTTGGTACATCACGTACATCCTCAACATATCCTCTAAGATCTTGTTGACCCTCTCTGTCTATCCATATATCTACAGATGATAAGTTGTAATGAAGGCGAGATTTATACCCAAGCTTGCAAACAGCTCCTTCCAAAACTTGGAACTGAACATTACATCCCTATCCAACACAATATTCTTAAGAACACCATGCAGTCTCACTATCTCTCTCATGAACACATGTGCTACCTCACTGGCTGAAGATGTAGTCTTTACTGGAATGAAGTGAGCTACCTTGCTCAACCTATCAACCACAACTATAATAGAATCATGATGCCTCATTGTCCTTGGAAAGCATATGATGAAATTCATGGAAATGACCTCCCATTTCCATTCTCGAATCTCTATAGTTGTAGTAAACCACCTAAATGCTTGAATTCTGCCTTGACCTACTAAAAATGTAAACCTCTAGCCACAAACTCTACCACTGCCTTCTTCAAATTCAGCCAATAGTAGAAAGTTTTCACCATTGTCAACGTCTTCGATATCTTGGATGACCTGAGTATGGCTTGGTGTGAAACTCCCTCAAGATAAGCTTCTTGAGCTCATTGCAATTTGGCACCTAGATCCTCTCTCTAAACCTCACCAAACCATCTACCATGAGACGATAGTCTACATCCTAATCACCTATACCTGTACCTGTGCTCTACTATAGCCTGTGCATGATCTCCATGTATTTGTCATCCTGTTATCCTGCCTGCAAGATCCTATCCTGTAACTCTATCTCATAAGAGCTCATAGATGCTATATGATTTACCTATACCTTCCTGATAAGAGCATCTGCAACTTGGTTCTCCTTCCCTTTGATGTATTTGATCTTGAAGTCGAACTCACTAAGGGTAGCCAACCATCTAGCTTGTCTTCATTTATCTTCAGCTGATCAAACAAATATCTCAACCCATTGTGATCGATCATTAGTGTAAACCTCCTACCCAGAAGATCGTGCCTCCACATCTTCAATGCATGTATAATCAC
The DNA here is from genome assembly GCA_000404065.3 of Pinus taeda. Lineage (NCBI taxonomy): Eukaryota > Viridiplantae > Streptophyta > Pinopsida > Pinales > Pinaceae > Pinus > Pinus taeda. The sequence continues at coordinate 26,257 of APFE030060218.1, forward strand.
TTCTATCTCAATATCATGTGTCAAATAGTTATGTTCATGCTCATTCAGTTTCTATGACCCATAACACACTACCTATCCTTCTTGCATGAGAACTCCACCAAGTCCTCTTTTGCAAGCATTTGTACACACTACAAACTCTTTGTTTGGATGTGAAATATTTAGCACTAGTGTATGTGTCAACAAATGCTTAAGTTGCTCAAAACTAGCCTCACACACCTCTTTCAATTCGAACTTCCTACTTTTCCATTGCAATGATGCAGTAGGATATGAAAAGCATGAGAACTTCCTAATGCATCTCCTGCAGTAACTTTCCAATCCCATGAATGATCTCACCTCATCCACATTCTTAGGAACTTCCCACTCCGTGATGGCCCTTATCTTTTATGGATCCACTACAATGCCATCCTTGGAGACAACATGCCCCAAGTAATGTACCTTAGTTTGAAAGAAGTTGCACCTGCTAAGTTTGGCATACAACTGATGCTCTCTTAGCATTCTCAACACTACTGCCAAATGTTCAACATGTTCTTCCTCATCCTTAGAATATACCAGTATGTCATCAATGAATACAATAACAAACTTGTCTAGATAAGGATGCAACACACTATTCATCAAACACATAAATGTAGCTGGAGCATTAGTCAAACTAAATAGAACAAAAAAAAAATCATAATTCCCATACCAGGTCCTGATCACATTCTTGAAGATATCCTCTTCCTTGATGCATACCTGATGGTATCTCAATCTCAAGTCGATCTTAGAGAACACTGCTACTCTCTTCAACTTATAAAACAAATCATCAATTCTCCGCAATGGGTACCTATTGTTGATCGTTACTTTTTCAGCTACCTGTAGTCAATGCACATTCTGAGAGTTCCATCTTTCTTCTTCATAGACAACACTGGTGCGCCCTAAGGGGATACACTTGGCCTAATGTACCCCTTGTCCAACATTTCCTTTAGATGCAACTTTAGCTCAACCAACTCATATGTGATCATCCTGTAAGGTGATTTTGATTTTGGGGTTGCCCCTAGCACCAACTCAATAGATAATTATACCTACCTGTGAGGTGGAAACTCTATAATGTCCTCAAGAAAGACATCCTGAAACTACTGCAAAACTAGGTACCTTCTTAACACTGTTGAAAATAGCAACAAGAAATGATAAAAATAGAATCCAGAATATTCCAATTTTAATTTGTCCTTGAATTAAAATTGTGAATTAAAATCGAATTTAGTCTCACCAGCTACTTGAAAATAATTAATTAATTCATTATGGATTAATTAGTTGGAGAAATTCAAGTTAGGAGTAGAAATTCAAGTTAGAAGTCTTTCTGAAGTCATGCAAGAGTTATCCATTAAAATAAGGATATTATCCCTTAATTAACAAGATAAAACTAAGTTATATTTGAGTTGTAATTAGTTAGCTCAGTTTACCGAGTTAAGTCTAGTTAAATTAGTTCCAAACTATTTGAGAAACTAATTGTGAGTTATCAGTTAGTTGATGCATGCATGCATTCAACTAGTGTACTCCAGATAACTAAAGATTCCCTCATCAGAAACTCATGAATGTTTATTCTAAGAAAGGCCCAATTGAGCTAAATGTCAAGGACAATGTACTACCAGTTGCATGTGTTTTCACATAAAGGAAACTCATGCATGTAGTCAAGGTAAGGTTCCTTGAGGATTGTGCAGTTCTGACAATGTGTTAGAGAAGTGTGTGAGAGCAGTGTTCCACTGGGTGAAGGAGATCATCATAGAGGAACTGCGGAAGGAAATAGGGGCTTAGAGGGCAAAGAGGAAGGCTTGTGAGAAGCCAAGTTTTCCTATGAGCATCCAGGAGGATTGTACTGAGAGCTGGCTAGCTGTGAGAGCTAAGGCTTTGTATAATTCTGATGCATTTCCACCTTGTATGATAATATAGATAGTGGGGTTTTTAGGTGAGGCTTTCCCCAAAGTATTTTCATGTGTCTTGAATGATTGATTCTTCTTCTTTTGGTTATATTATTCAGCTCTGATTCAGCTCGATATTTTAAGCTTCCGTAAATTGATAATAGAAGTAGATCATAGTATTTTGCTTCAGTATATTGCATTATTGGGTTAATCTCCAGTTAGATTTTCTACATGATCTTAGAGGTAGATTTGTAGAGAAGTTGCAGAATTTCTACATGGTATCAAAGCTAGTTGATCTGTAGAGAAAATTTCTACATGGTATCAAAGCTAGCTGATCTATAGAGAAATTTCTACATGGTATCAGTTCCTAGTTTATCAAAGCCTAGTTTATCGGAGCTATGAACAGTATACGGAGAAGAGAATTCGAAGTTTGAAGTTCGGGGTTGCAAGTGAAAATTGAATGCATATCATACTTCAAATTGAGATGGGATATTATGTGACTAATTGCCCATCGAAGAAGTCCATGAAGGGATCCTTGGAAGGATTGGAAGGTGAGGCATTAGCCTCTCAATTCGAAATGGACTTTACCCTCATCACATGCATAGTGTCATCGATGATGGGTTGTGTTTGGTATCTTGACAGTGGAACCTCATTCCACATGACTAGTGATAAAAGTTTATTCAGTACCTTGGAGGAGAAAGACCTCAAGATGCGCATAGATATGGGTGATGGCAAAAGGTATAGTGTTTCAAGAGTGGGTAAGGTTGCTTTTCAGAGGGAGCATGGAGGTCCTATCACCTTGACAGATGTGAAGTATTGCTTGGACTGAAGAAAAACTTGATATCAGTCGTGATGTTGGAGGACAAAGGCTATGATGTTGTCTTCAGTAAAATAAAGCCATTCCTTAGACACATCACCATGAGACAGGTGAAATAGATCAGTTCATGACTTAAGAACATGTATGCTCTTAAGGTTCAAGATGCATTCAAATCCTTGAGGAGCACGACAAATTTTAGAGACATGGTGGTTGAGAGGGAGAGTAAATTACCTCTCAACATGCAGTCTGAGAAGAAGTCTCAGATAATTGTGGAGGAGCCATAATTTGAGGAGTGGGCAGAGGGATCACATGCAGCCATACCTCCAAGTGTGAGGTGGGGCGATGTGAAGTGATAGTCCCAAGAAGGCTAAAATTGGGTAGGGTCCATTGAGAGGTTTTATCTCATGGATCGTACCGTGCTACGGGAGCCCAAAGTACATAGTAGCAGGAGGAATTAATGGGATGATGCAGTCAAAGATCAAAGTGACAGAGGCTAGAGCAGTCAGATACTGAAGAGGGTAGAGAAGGATTGACAACAATGCAGGAAGGCAGAGTCAGTAGAAGCGCAAAGTTTTCAGTTGACAGAGGCAATAACAGTCAGAGACTTTGATGACAGATGCATCATACTGATTCAGGTTGGATGTTTTTTTTCCGTTTCTGGAGTTCCTGGAGCAACAACACTAGAGAGAAGTGTTGCGCGCATAACATTCCAAAGGTTCACGATCGGGATCGAGTTGAATTCATTTCTTGTTGAGAAGGAGTGTTGAAAATAGCAACAAGAAATGATAAAAATATAATTCAAAATATTCCAATTTTAATTTGTCCTTGAATTAAAATCAAATTTAGTCTCACCAGCTGCTTGGAAATAATTAATTAATCCATTATGGATTAATTAGTTGGAGAAATTCAAGTTACAAGTCTTTTTGAAGTCATGCAAGAGTTATCCCTTAAATTAAGGAGATTATCCCATAATTAAGGAGATAATATTGAGTTATATTTGAGTTGTAATTAGTTAGCTCAGTTTACTGAGTTAAGTCTAGTTAAATTAGTTCAAAACTATTTGAGGAACTAATTGTGAGTTATCAGCCAGTTGATGCATTCATGCACTCAACTAGTGTACTCAAGATAACTACAGATTCCCTCATCAGAAAATCATGCATGTCTGGTCTACGAAAGGCCCAGTTGAGCTGAATGTCAAGGACAGTGTACTATTAGTTGTATGTGTTTTCCTATAAAGGAAACCCATGCATGCAGTCAAGGTAAGGTTCCTTGAGGATTGTGCAGTTCTGACAGTGTGTTAGAGCAGTGTGTGAGAGCAGTGTTCCACTGGGTGAAGGAAATCACCCCAGAGGAACTACACAAGGAAACAGGAGCTTGGAGGGCAGAGAGGAAGGCTTGTGAGAAGCCAAGTTTGCCTGTGAGCATCTGGGAGGATTGTATTGAGAGTTGGCTAGTTGTGAGAGCTAAGGCTTTGTATAATTCTAATGCATTTCCACCTTGTATGATAATACAGATAGTGGGGTTTTTAGGTGAGGCTTTCCCCAAAGTATTTTCATGTGTCTTGAATGATTGATTCTTCTTCTTCTAGTTATATTGTTCATCTCTGATTCAACTCGATCTTTTAAGCTTCCACAAAATGATAGTAGAAGTAGATCATAATATTCTGCTTTGGTATATTGCATTATCAAGTTAATCGACTATCAGATTTTCTACATGATCTTAGAGTTATATTTGTAGAGAATTTGTAGAATTTCTACATGGTATCAAAGCTAGCTGATCTGTAGAGAAAATTTCTACATGGCATCAAAGCTAGTTGATCTATAGAGAAATTTCTACAAACACATCGGCATCCTCAACCTTGAACTTACCCTTGTCACTAGAAATATGCACTGCAAATATCACACATCCTTTTCTGCAACTATTCTTAGCTTGCATAGTGATAACCATATTCACTAATGTAGGCTTCTTCTTCCCCTACAAAGTCCTCTTTTCCCCACTATCACCTACACACTCAATGGCCTTTTTGAAGCACTCCACCTTGGTTCTATGGAGGTATATCCAATCCATACCCAAAAACATATTATACAATCCCAATGGTAGTACATTCAAATGCGTTATTGTAGGAATTCCCTTTAACTCAAATGCACAAGCTCTTACCAATGGTGAACTCTCTTCTTCGTACCTGTAGCCAACTATACCAACTAAGATTCTGCATGCACTTCTTTTCTCAAACCATACCTATCCACTAGGTCAGGATTAATATAACTATAGTTATATCTAAGATCAATCAAAATAGAAACAACTTGATCACAAATCTTACCGACCATCTCAATGATCGATGCCTAATGGTCCACCTGTCTATTGTCCACAGCTGCATAGATATTGGGAATGCTATGACCAACATCACCAACTGTATGCGCCTCCTGAGCACTATAGATCTAGGTTCTACAACCACTTTGATACTACACACAATACCTCTTACAATGATCCTTACCACATATCCAAAACTATAATGCTTCCCTACCACAGCCTCTAGCTTGCTTCTCTCCATGTCCCTTCTCATCTGTATTGAATCTCTTGTAAGGAACTACATTTTCTTTCTCACTTGAATCTTGAGATATTCCTCTCTTTGGTGGCCATTTTCCTCTAGCTTTCTCATTTATTTTCAAGTCATGCTTAGGCTCAACTTTGCACTTCGACTACCCATAACAATGCTTCAACTTTCGAATGACCTCCTCCAATGATCTAGGCTCATTGAACTCAATCTGATCTCTGTATGCAACTAGAATTCCACTAATGAATCTCTGAAACTTGGCCTTCTCCTCCTTGAGGTAAGGCACATATCTCAACAGTTCCAAAAATCCACTAGTATACTCATCATCGGTCATAGAACCCATCCACAACTCATAAAATGCCTTACCTCTTTCATCATAGTACCTCTCAGACAAGTACTTCCTCTTGAAGAGCCTTTCAAATGCATGCCAAGTCAAATAATCCTCATGTATACCTTTTATAGTCTTCAAGTCTTCCCACCAAATATCCGCTTTACCTTTGCGACTAAAAGTGGCTATCTTTTCTTTCATGTTTGATGAATAATCATGAAATTGGAATAATTTATTCATACCAAGCAAACATGCTTCTACATCCTGTGATTACTTCATCTCTCCATCAAAGGTAGGTGGATTTTCCTTCTTAAACTCATCTGGAAAGTATCCCATATCACTCTTACTATACGGATGATAATGATGACAATCATGATGTCTATTAGAACCAGAACTAGAATAGTACATGTGTCTATCACCTCTCCTATCCGGAGTGTCCAAAAACCAGCCATCTCTGATCATGTCAAATATATCTAACCTATGTCTACTATGAGACCTATTTCCATATGCTCCATTAGTTCTATGCTCATGTCCATGGCTGATCTAAAGTGGTTCCTGTCACTGCAATTCTGACAAACTCTAAATTAGTATCACATTCACTTATGCTTGTTTGTCTTATGTTTGCATGATTTTGTCATCGTCTTCTTTGCAACTTCTTATTTCTTCCTTCAGGCTTCTCAATGTGTCTGTCAAGTCAAAAGAACTCCTCACACCATGTTTCCCATCTGATGCATAAGGAGATTCTATGTAGTCTACCACCTTTCTAGCCATGTGATCTCTTTCATGCAAGGCATACTATGTCATCTAAACCAAATCACAATAACCCAACTTACCTTAGCATAATTCGGGGAGGACACCTTATCTGCAATATCATCAAATCAGCATGATACATGTATAACATAATCATAACAGCATATAGACATATATCAAATAAATGTATCAATGCATAAACATCATTCTAGCTAGGGTTCAGTCATCAATGCAAGGCCATATCAACAATGCATGCTATGACATCATTCATGACAACAACCATTAATCCAATGTACACATTGCCACATGCAACTATCAACATGCATAAGAAATGCCTAATCAACAACACATACGTATGAATGCATGTAGTCGAGCATAAGCAATCAATTCTTGTAATCAACCTACAAGACTAATACATGTAATCAAAACATTCAAGAATGCACCTGACATACAAGGATGTAGTCAAGTGACATATAACCATATGCAACCAGTCATATACTTCTTATGATGCATCCCACAACATCACATCAAGTTCCTCATGAAAATCTTACTACCATCATGATCAATATGATGTAAAGAAACAAGCACATGGAATGCAAGTGTAAGAGACACACATGCAACTAAAACACATGCATGATCGAGCACCTTCACCTAAGGAGAGCGCAACCATGCTCTGATGCCAATACGTAACACCCCCTCCTCCCAAGTCCACCCAAGCAACTAGTCACCTGGGGTAAACATGCAACAAGAGAGACTACTATAAGGGTTAAAACATCCTTGGTAACCTTAAGGAAATGGTACCAATGGAAGATATCAAACAAACCCATCCACATCAGCAACAACACCCTCAAAAGACATGTTAGCCATGCAGACATCCTGTCCCTAAGTCCCAATGATGATTTAAGCCTTTTAAGCCCTATTCTCTCTCATGTTATAGGCAAGCCAACAACCAGATGCCAAAGTCGCTCTCACAGGCTTCTGTGCCAGTGACCCTAGACTTTTCCCAATAGACTTGTGTCAGTGTCCCCGATATTTGAGAAACGTTTCTAGCCTAGAATCATGGCTTCTACCAGAATCCATGAAAGACATTATGACAATATAAACAAATCAAAAATCAACCTCAGGACTAGACCTGAGCATCCTAACCAGGAGTAACATTTTGTCAAACACTTGGCATCAATGCAACCTACATGTCTAGGATACACGACAGAGCATAAATGACTAAAATAACTTATGAAACATAACCAGAAGCATCATCTCCTTCTCCATTGAACTATTATATCATCAATTAAGTCTTGCATCCATCCATTTAACAATTACAAGTAAATACATGAAATAACCATGACATGAAACAATCATTTAACCATGCTTATAAACAATATAAAACCATATAAATATCAAAGATATGATAACCATTAAATCCACATATAAACTAGTGCAAAAGTTAGAGAACTTAGATTTTATTAATCATAGGAAAATCTGACTAGGTTCGGGACTTCCATGTACCACCCAACCATAGACATGGCTAAACAAAATCTCTCTTTCACCCAGTCACCCCCGTGCCATATTCCAAGCATGAATGTGGGATCTCATAGAAAACCAATCCATGAAAAACCAAGGAAATCAAGAGGTTAAACCACCTCCACTCTCATCAAACCGTGATCACACCAAAACCGGTGCCTCGATCACAACCGAACCAAACTTGGAATTCCATCTAGAATCCATCACTATACTTGAGGAATTTTCCGTATCCTTATCTCTCAGGCTTTACCGCAGCCCAATATTAGATCACTAGGCCCTAAACTGATATCAGCATCTTAGGATTTACCGCAATCCAAACCTGGATCACTAGGCCCTAAACTGATACTTCTCCCTCAGGCTTTACCATGTATCCTACCAAAACCAGCCAAGGGATGCCTAGGCCTTCGGGAATGAAACTTGAGACCATCTCCACCCAAGATTCTGTAATCCATCAGGCAAACCAAAGCTCAAACCGAGATAAACATCCCAACCATGGCATCTGGAAAAAGGCAAGGCTAGGCTGAAAACGAGTGTCATAACCCGGTAAAACCATGCCACTGACAACAAGAGAACCATACACCCAAATGCAAAGACATGCATGTCCAAACCAACTAGGAAATCACACATGCAATATTTTACCTGCAAGTATTCCTGATGAAGTTTCCTGATCCTGCTCTTCTTCCTTGATCCTTGCTTTCCTTCCTTTCCTTTTTCTTTCTTTTCCTTCCTTGATCCAAAGCTAGAGTGCTCCAAGAAAACTCTAAGTGACTCAGAATGAGAGAGAGAGAGAGAATAATGAGAGAGCTCCAAATTTCAACTGACAAAAGGTTACCAACTGATCCTCAAAAGCCTTTTTATTAATGAGGCATCTAATTTCTTCATTCTCCATTATTTTCCTTCAATTTCCTCCTCACATGCAACCTATGACCTTTTTCCTTACTTCTCTCCTAATATCCTTTATTTTCATAAATAAATGTGCCAAAAATGCATTTTTTCCTTTTAATTCCCTTACCTTAGCCTTTGCCAATTTTCCTTAGCCAAAACATACATCTAGTGATGCCCACTATGATATCTTTGCCCAACATTCAGCTTGGAATAAGTGTCCCTTAACCGTGGTATCATTTTTCCTTTATTAACTTTTATTACATGAAATTTTCACCAGGGTTGTCACAACCAGAATAATAATAATAAATTTCTCCACAACAAGATGACAACATAGGTCAAATATCCCCCAAAAATAATATAAACATTTACAATATAAAGACAATACAATTTACATTAAAATACAATATACATTTAAACAGTTATAAAAACAATATACAATATAAAGACATATAATGAATAAGTTACTAATAGATGATATTCTTGTCCGCCTTCAGTGTGTCCATAGTCTCTACAATGTCTTTCAATCATTGTTATTAGAAGTCTCCTTATCTTCAAGCCCTTGCATCTTTTGCAAGGGAAATAACATTTTCGATCATCCGAAGCCCCTAATGCCAATCCCACGTCTTCTTGGCCTCCTTGAGGAATGTTATGTAAAAAATTTCTTCACCAAACTTTCACTCATGATTTTCTTCAAAAATTAACCTCAAAATAGGCCTACAACCTTTCAAAACAATCACAAGTAATATAGAAACTACGTCAAAATTATATGATGTTCTATATATATATATATATATATATATATATATATATATATATATATATATATAACTTTTTATATATAATTTATATTATAATTATATAATATTATATTAATAATAATATATTATTGATTTAATATTACTATATATAATTAATATTAATAATATTATATAAATTATAATATTAATCTTCTATTTATTATAATTAAAATCAACGTAAAGTGGTCTCATATTAAACATTGTCCAATGGAAAAAAGCCATTAATGGTGGAATTGGTTGTTATACAATGATTCCCTACCATTCGTTGGATATTTGACAACTGTCAAGATTTAATAAAAATAAAAAATAAAAAATACATTAACTTTTGAGAGTTTTTACAATGTTATCTATTTTGTTGGATTCTATCGTCAGATTTTCCACCCATATGTATTAATGATGTATCACAACATTGCAACGTTCCCAGCAAGACCATATTTTCCAAGAGTTTATAGAACACTCATGGTCAATTTTTTACAATATTTTCCAAAAATAAGCCTAGGAAAAACGATAATGCATCTCACTCTCATCATCATTCCAAGGAAATGTGCCATAAAAATGCTTTAGTTGTTAGACTCTATCATGTCAAACTCCACAACAAAGAAGTATGACCCATAAGAATTTTTTTTAAGATCATAACAAATATTAGGATTAAACCCCTAAACCAAGATTAATCAAATAATTAAATAGTTCAACATTTTACCATCTATTTCTTGGCTCACACCCTTGATCCTTGGATTTTACTCAACCCTTGATGTTGTATAGTGGAGCATGTGCCCGTGGTGGATACATTTAGAATAGTAAATATTTGGATCTTGGTCCAATGTCAAACCCATTCTTAGTTTTTTATATTTCAACAACGCTTCATTCATCCCCTTTGGCTTTACATATGATATCTGGAGTGGTATATGACCAACGTAGAATATAAGTTTGCGTAAACCCAAAAAAAGTTCACAAATTCGATTGTGATGAATATGAAACAATGTGAATACTGGAATAACACAATCACTCCATTGATAGATATTTTTTAGTATTCTACCTTATCAGACCTCTGATTTTCCTCTAGATTTTTCTGGGTTATTAATTTGAGTTTCAGTGAAATGTTTCTTCAAACGATTACTTTAAACTTTGTTGTAGGTTCTCACTATGAAATAGTAACTTCCATCTACTACATTCAATAAATAAAATAAACCAACAATCTCCTCAAGCCACAAATTTACCCCTTATAAAAACCTACAAATAATCACACAACCGAGATATTAATAGACTACTCCACAAGAAAAAATAATTTATTCAGAAAATTGAGTATACAATGAACTAAACAAGAATTTGAACCTGGTATTTAGATGGCAGCCAACAAGAATATGCATGCATATTATATAGCACATGTAGAAATATATCTTCGCATCAGTGTGAGGAAAATGCTACCTAGTAGCAAGCCTTGGATTAGATATGGTATCACTTCTCCAATAGTAGTTAATGTAAGGGCATCACAACCATTTTGGACATCATAAATACATCACAATACCTCCCATATCGTCAACAATGACTCAAAACTCCCATGAAGTTAGCATATGACTCAAAAAAAGCCTCTCCAAGGAGAAATATATCCCCACCCTACAGGAAGAGTGGAAACTTCTAACAATAGTCAAACTACTCGGCCATGATTGTAACTCAACCCATAAAATGTACAACACTCATCAAGACTTAGTAGTGAGGGAATTCGACCCTCCTTTCTCCTTGAAATCACACCATACTTTAATGGAAGAGGCCTACCTTAAGTAGGGTAACTCCTATATAAACTATCCTATAGGTAAATTTTCCTCTCCTTCTAGAAATTCTCTACCTTTAGGACAGAAGGGTTGGTATCTCAGAACTTTGATTTAGTGGGAGATAAAACAACTCAACCTCCAATAGAAAGTGAGCTCATATATTGCTACCAAGAATACCTTCATAACCCTTTTCTTCCTAACTCAAAACCCATAAAAATGAGAGAACTTGATTCATAAGTAGATGAGCTCATTTCTTCTTGGCTTAGTGTTGGTGAACTTTAACTCCTTTTCCCACATGGAAATCTCCATATTTTTCCTTGGCACTCAATTGTAAGAAAAAATTGTAGAGAAAATGACACCAATGAATAGAATCAACTGATAACAACACAAGAACTTGATATTCACTAAAAATATTCTACTCCATTGAATACAAACAGTGAAATCTATGTGATTCCACTCTCAAATCCAAACTAGGATGTCTAGTTCCAATTTTGGAGTCTGCTTGATAGCTAGGGTTCCAAAAACCTAAGCTCCTTCTCCAAACTCTCTCCAATAGCTCTTTATCCAAACTCATAAATGCATGAATGAGGAGCATCTCCTCATTTTCCTTCTTTTATGAGTTTAGGGTTTCCTTTTCACATTCCCTTTTTATTAAATTCACTTTCATAAAGTCACTTTATGATATTTCACTTTATAAAGTTAATGTGACTTCTCACTTGCCTAGGAAATATCACCCTTTCTCCTTTTTGAACTTTATAATGTTTCCATATGAAATTTAAGTCCCCCTATTAAATATTTCCCCACTTTAGCCTATGGAAACCACTTTATGCTATAGAATTTGTCATAAGATTCCTAAGTGGTCGAGGAAATTACTGTCCTCCTTGCCCAAGATTTCTTTTCCTCAAGTAATTTCAATTCAGGATGTTTGATCACCTATTCTCCCTCCCAGTAGGATATTCTACCAACAAATCCATCCATTTTACCAAGTACTCCTTGATCATTCTACTCTTCAATTTCCTTTCTCTCATATCTAGGATCTTCTTTGGAACTAAGACCAATTATCCTTCCTCATCCAATGGTGGAATCTTTGTAGCAACAAAAACATGCTACCACAAGGCCATTTTTAGGATTGTGACATGAAAGATTTTTTGAATTTTACATCCCTCTGGAAGCTTGAGTTTAGAGGCCACCTCTCCTACTTCTGAAGATCTTGAATGGCTCGTAGAACCTCAGTTTTAAGTTTTCTGCCCCTTTCGCTTTTACTGAAGACTATTTCTGGGGATGAAGATGGAGGTATACCATATCTCCCACTTTCAATTTGTGCTCCACCTGTTCTTCTCTACATATACTTTCTATTGGTTCTGAGCCATATGTAGATTTTCCTTGAGAAATTTTAAAATGTCCTAGATCTCTTAGAGCTAGTCTTTGGCCAGTGGTGCCCGGATGTCCAAAATATCCCATCTGCAAAAGTTTTGGAATCATATCCATATAATTATTTGAAGGGAATCATGCTAGTGAACAGGTGGAAAGTGGTATTGTACCAATGTGTTCCCATATGCAACCAGTTCAACCATGTCTTTTGTTCGTCGGTCACGTAATTCCTGAGATAGAATTCCAACCACTTGTTCACTATATTTTTCTTCCCATTAGTTTGTGGGTGGTATCTAATGCTCAGAGTTAGCTCAGTTCCCACAAGCATAAAAATCTCTCGTTAGAAGTCGCCCATGAACCTGTTATCTCTATCACTGGCAATGATTTTCAGCAACCCATGCAATGTGAAAACCTCCCTGAAAAGTAGCTCGACCACCTGTGAAGATGGATATTTTGATGATATGACAAAGAAATGGAAAAATTTTGTAACTCAATCTACCATCACATATATGCAATTTTTACCCTGCACTAGAGGTAAGTCAGTGACAAATTCCATGGAAACATTCTCCCACTTCTACTCTGGGATGGGGAGGGGTTGCATCAAACCTATTGGATAAGTTTTCTATGTCTTATTTTGCTAGAAAATGTCATACTCCCTGAAAACTATTAACACATCCACCTTGAGGCCTTTCCAAGTGAACCTCTCCCTAACCTTCCTGTAGGTATTTAACTATCTCGGATGTCCTGCAAAGGGTGAGCTGCGAGTTACCTACATTATTCTCTCTTTGAGTTTTCATTATAGTACAAGATAGATATGGTCCTTATATTAAATAATTCATTCATAACCTGATACCTATCATCATGGATAAATCCATCTAGAATCTTGCAAGCAAACTTATTCTTTGATTACTGCACTAACAACAATGACCTCCAATCCTCCACCATCTCTCTCAGTGAGAAAGTGGGTGGCATCCTCAATAGAGCATCAACCACTATGTTTTTCTTGCCCTTAACGTATTCTATCTCAAAGTCATAATATTACAACTTTCTTATCCACTTTTGTTTCCTCTCACTCTGTTCCTTCTACCCCATGATGAACTTCAGGTTGCTATGGTCTATTTTATCTTAAATCTACACCCTACCAGATACTACCTAAATTTGGCCAAAGCATGCACATTTATTGCAACCATTTCCTTGTCATATATCGAATAGTGAAACTCATAATCACTAACCTTGCAACTTTTGAATGCTATGGGGTGTTGATTCTACATAAGGACTGCTCTTATCCCTATACCCAAAGCATCACATTCTAGCATGAATGGTTGGGTGAAATCAAGTAAATAAAGCATAGGGAAAGTGGTCGTCACCTCCTTCATCCTCCCGAATGTTTCTTGTGCTTTCTAAACCTAGATGAAGCCTCCCTTTTTAGTGATATCTATAAGCGGAGTTATTAACTGTGAAAACTCTTCAAAAAATTTACCGTAGTAAGTGCAAAGACCAAGGAATCTCTTCAACTTTGTGAAATTCTTTAGAGTGGGTCATTCAATGATTGCACAAATTTTCTCTTCGTGCATTTATACCCCATCGTAACCAACCTGATGCCCTAGATAAAGCATATTTGTTATACCAAACTCACATTTGGGCTCTTTTGCATACAATTACTTCTCCTCCAGAATTCCCAGCACCTCATCCAAGTTCCTTAAGTGGTCCTCTGATGTCTTGTTGTAGACCAATATGTCATTGAAGAAGACCAGTGAGTAATTCCACAACGACTTGTTGAACACATGGTTTGTACAGGACTGGAAATTCATGGAAGCATTGGTTAACCCAAATGGCATAAACAAAAATTCGTATTGCCCATAGTGGCACCTGAAAATTTCCTTTAGGATGTCTTACTCCAAAACCTAGATCTGATGATAGCCAGAACAAACATCAATCTTCAAAAAATATTTGGCACCTTTCAACTCATCCATCAATCCATCGATCATGGGAATAAGATACTAGTTCTTGGTTCTTTTCTTATTGATATCTTGGTAGTATATACACACATGAAAAGTGTTTTCCTTCTTCTTAGCCATCATTATTGAAGAAGAAAATAGACTAGAGCTCGGTCGAATATGGCCCAACCTCAATAGCACCTTAATGGAATTCTATATTACATATTTATAAATATTGGAATGTAGATATGGAGTGGTTACTACTACCTACACATCCTCCTCAAGGTCTATAACATGTTCAAAGCCTCTATCTAGTGGTCTACTTGGAGGAATATCAAGAAAATCTTTATGATGTTTACAAAGAAATACTTGTCTGTCATGTGAGTGTTGTCATGGATTTTTCGGCTGCTTATTGTCTGTAATAAGGAACTCTACTACCAACTCGATATAACCTCAAATCAATAAAAGCTCCATGCCAATGGATGATACAGGCTTTGGAGGGTATTTATGCATGGCTCTTAAAACTAACTTTCTTCCATATATTGGGGAATTGAACTCCATCTCCATGTTTTGATGGTCTATGGTGTACTTCCCGATGTAGTAAAACCACTTAAACCCCAACACCACACTAGCATCCGGCACATCGAATGTGAAGAAGTCATCTGTCATCTTATAATTCCCCATGGTGAGTTGTCTCTTGGGAATGTACCTATTACATTCCATCTAATGTTTCCCTAGTATGACGAATGTAAAACCATCGAACTTCATAGTAGGAATTTCCTTTTTTTCAACAACTTGGCATCTATGAAGTTGTGAGAAGCTCCATCATTAACCAAAATTGTCACCTTATACCTAGTTATAACCCCTCTAACACTAAAAGTGTGATATCTAGGGAATCCTGACATAGAGGAAAAAATAGGATCTTTTCCCTTTGCATGTGAGGACTCACCTCCAACAGTCTAGTGCATATTCCCATGTACCTATCCCTATGTTGGTCATTTTACTAGTCCTGATACCTACTCCTTGTCCCCATTGTCATTCTCACTGTCTTTTCCATCACACTTGTGCCCTGGTGCCCATGGTTCCTAACAGTTGAAACAAAGTTTCTTCTTCCTCAGCTCTTTTCAGGTCTCCTCGTCCATCTTTCATTTCTCAATCCACTCCTTTCGAAGGGGCTTGACCTCTTTACCCTTCTGAGGGAAAGAAGGCTTAAGGATGAATCTATTTTTTGAAGTGGCATACTGTATGTACTTGGTTTTGTTGATTTTCGCATGAAGTGCGGGGTTCAAAACTCTTGACCCATTTACGTAAAGGTTATGCCAAGCCCTCTACAAAGAGCATCACCAAACCGGCCTCTGAAATATCTATGACTATGATCATGAGCCTCTAAAATGTTTTAATATAGGCTTACAGACTACTTGTATGCTTGATTTGTGATAGCTCTCTAAAATGAATCTTTGGATCCTTCATGTCAAAGCACTCAATAAATCTCTGAGTGAACGATGTGCATGAGGTGATGGTGTTATGCCCAAATTTCACCAACCCATGGTAACAACACTCATGGGTCTCACCTTTCAAGTGCAAGGTGTCCAATTTTACAATCTTATCCTTTGGCATATGATGCAATTGAAAATAAGTGTCCAATTTTTGTACCTATGATCAAGTGGAACACTTGGATGACCCATCAAAATAGGGGATGGTTACCTCCTCCAATGTTTTTTGTAGCTCTTGATTCTGCCTTGGGAATATTTGAGATAGTTAGGACCTGATCTTCAAATGAAGGTGGCACAAATAAGTAAAACTCATAGCAACACGGAAGTCCCATCCCAATGCTTGGTACTGCTCCATGTAGTCTTCACAAGGGATTCCAAAATTAGATTGTTCTGTTAAGTCCTGTATATTCTCATGTACAAACTGAGGCATATTGGATTTTTGGCACTTCACTAGTTGCGTGTGATTGGTTTTGCTCATCAGTATGGGATTGAATGCCCTCAGCATTGTTGGACCCTTCCCCATTCAGTGATTCCTTCCCAGTGGAATCCCTTGTATTTTCCATGCCCTTCATAAAGTCTATCATCTCTTTTTTCCCTCTACATAATTCATTTATTCAATGACTAGACTATTAAAGGCTTGTTCTCCCTTCTCATCCATATTAGGCTCTTCAATCTCACACATTTTATCTATCTCCTTGCCCATTCCTGTTGTCTCTTGACTCTTCGTATCAAGGATATTGTCCTATGAAATGGGAGTTACTTCTTTGTAAGTGTGTTTCTTCCTATATGTTATCCTTGTATAGGGATTTTCTTCTATCATGAAAGAACCATTAATCTACAACTAATTTTAAAACTAATAACCCACAGTTGCACCAAGAATAAGGCTCCTATACCTCTGTATTTTTTTTCCTTATGAGACCTCTAATTTTCCTCTAGATTTTTTTGGGTTATTAATTTGAGTTTCATTGAAGTCTTTATTCAAACAATTAATTTTAGGTGCTCACTTTAAAATTTTAACTTCTAGATATTACATTCAATGATTAAAATGAACCAATATCCTCCTCAAGCCATAAATGCACCCCTTATAATAATCCAGAAATAATCGAACAATTGAGATACTAATAGACTATTCCACAAGAAAATTTATTTTATTCATAAAATTGAGTATACAATGAATTAAACAAGAGTGTGAACCTGGTATTTAGATCGTAGCCAACAAAAATACACATGCATATGATATAACATAGCTAGAATGATATCTCAGCATGAGTGTGAGGAAAATGGTGCCCAATATCAATCCTTGGACCAGATATGACAACATGTCCCCAACAACAGTCAACACAAGGGTATCACAATCATTTTGGACATCATAAATACATCGCAAGACCTTCCATATCATCATAAATGGCTCAAAAATCCCACAGAGTCATCATATGACTCAAAACAAGCCTCTCCAAGGAGAAATACAACTCAATGCTACAAGAATAGTGGCATATTAAAAGAATAGTCACACATGATCTACCATGACTGTAACTCAACCCAGAAAACGTACAACACATGTACAATCTTAGCAGTGAGGGGATTTGACCCTCTTTTCTCCCTAAAATCACACCAAACTTTAATGGATCAAGCCTACCATAAGTAGGGTGATTCCTATGGAAGCTATCCTCTAGGAAAATGTTCCTCTAGTTCAAGAAATTATCTACCTTCAAGAAGGAAGAGTTGGTATATCAAAACTTCGATTCAGTGGGAGATAAGACAACTCAACCTCCAGTAGACAACGAAATCATATCTTGGTACCCAAAGTCCTTTCACGAAACTTTTCTTCCTAACTCATATATCAAAACTTCGATTCAGTGGGAGATAAGACAACTCAACCTCCAGTAGACAATGAAATCATATCTTGGTACCCAAAGTCCTTTCACGAAACTTTTCTTCCTAACTCAAATACAACAAATTTGAGAGAAATTGGTTCATAAGTAGAGGAGCTCGTTTCTTCTTGGCTTTGTTCTAGTGAACTTTGATGACTCATTTTCCCACATGGAAATCTCCAGATTTGTCCTTGGCACTTACCTGTAAGAAATATTTATAGAGAAAACACCATCAACAAACAAATTCAAATGATAACACCACAATAACTTGATATTCACTAAAATTATTCTACTCCATTGCAGCCCAATGGTGAAATTTCAGTGATTTCACTCTCAGATCCAAATTAGTGTGTTTAGTTTCAATATTGAAGTCTACCATGGAGGGTAGGGTTCCAAAACCCTAAGCTTCTTCTCCAAACTCTCTCCAGTATCTCTTTCTCCAATCTCTAAAATGCATGAATGAGGAGAGTCTCCTCATTTTCTTTCTTTTATGAGTTTAGGGTTGCCTTTTCACCTTCCTTTTTTATTAAATTCACTTTAATAAATTTACTTTATGATATTTCACTTTATAAATTTAATGTTACTTCTCACTTCCTTATGAAATATCACCATTTCTCGTTTTTTAACTTTATAATGTTTCCTTTGGAAATTTATAGTCCCCTTATTAAATATTTTCCTGCTTTAGCCCATGGGAACCACTTTAGGCTAACAGACTTTGTCATAATATTTCTAAGGGATCAAGGACATTATAATACTTTTCATCCATGCCCATGTCTCTAAACATGAAACCATCTGAAGCCATGTATTATTCAAAACCAAGGGAATTTCCTTGCACTAAGGCTAAAACCCAAGCTCCAATTTGTTATCACTACAACCAAAGGACTTGAACTAAAATCATAATTTGCGAAGTTGAGGTTAGAATAAAATAGTGGAGGAGCCAAGCACACTCTAATCTTTGGTTCCATCTGTTGACACTGCAATTTCCAGCATAAACTAGATGGTTTTTTTCCCATTTCATAGCTATCCATTTCCCATACAAAAATGGAAGAAGATCCAACTTCGATGACCTAATGTTCTCGCATTGGAAGATTAAGAATTCCAAATCTGATCCCAAGTCTAGAACTTTGTGACGTATATCAAGCCCAAGATCCTCTAAAATGGGTAGATTCCAAAACATGATTTTTAGACCTTGGAAATTAATCTTCGCATCGTCGCTAGAGAAGATATCCTTTGGTTTTAGAGATGAAATCCTACGGGCCTTAATGCACCTTTTCAATGAACTTGAGATCTACGATTTCCATCAAAGCCATCAGCGTGCTTATGAAACCAATGGAAGGCACAACTAGCCAAAAGATCTTGTTGCCATCAAAATATCTAGGTAGGCTATGGGTTCCAAATTGCCAATAATCCCATGAAATCTATAAATGATTGTAACATTTTCTAGCAAGAAATGTTGATAAAAATCTATGCATAGATAATGGGTAATATGCCACTATAATTTCATGTGAGATTTGGATTACACCATAGCATATGTGGGATTTGACCCATGGGACATCGTACACAAGAAATTAATTTCATTAACACTTATGTGGTATGCATTTGGGCCCATGCCTATATTGAGGAAGAATATAACATTTTATGGGACTCTTGGGTGGCTTTAGTTACCTTTCTACTCCACAAGGAACCCGATATGTTGCTTCAACACATGCATAACAAATGTGAACTATAACTAGCCAAGGTGTATACTTACCTCTATAACAAGTAGCAATACATTTGTGATTGTTAGATTGAATATTTTTAGCACAAATCACCAAGAAAAGAGGGAAATACCCATCACAACATCACCATTTTCAAGTATGGTTCCCACAAGCATGTACTCGTTGACATTTTCTTTCACTAACTAAATCTAGGTAGCAAGAAACCTATTTCTTTAAGCTTCTACAATGGTAAGACTTCCTAGTAACAATGCCGTAATTTTTAACACAATGACTTAAATGAAACCTATCTAAACATCTATTCAGATAACATAGTAGTATTTTCTCACACATCGAACCACAAGTCAACACGACAGTATCAAAATACAACCCATTATACTCACCATTCCCCTTACTTTCTCATACAAATGAGATTAGTTTCTTCATAACTTTCAATAAAGGAACATAAAAATGATATGGAGGTGCTATAATCAATAATTAGTTATGCGAGAACCACATCCATTTCTTGGGCCTAGCCATTCAAATTCATCCTCTTTTTTGAGTTGTGTTACTTCATGTTTTTCTTCTTGGTTTATAGTTTCTAGACTAACTCTTTCATTTGATGCCTCTTTCCTTGCAAGTTCTTACATAATTCCCTTGCCATACTTTGGAAAAAACTAGGGATGAACATTCCATTCTTTCCTAAACCAGTGGACACTATTCTCACAATGAGTGCAATAATTTTGTAATTACAACTCCTTCTTGCCATTTTCTTTCTTGCGATATGGAGATTAGTCTTTTTGTAGTGTCTCCTTCCTGGTAGACAATACTTTCCTATACATACACATTCTCTTTCAACAATTGGAAACTTTATGATTTTTTAGCCCATAAAATGAACATGGAATTTTATGCCATAAATCACAAAAGACATTACCATGCTTCTTATAATTTAAAGGGACATTAGTATAGTTGAGCCTATACCTTTGATAGTAGTCTTTTTCAAAAATATTCCAAGATGAATCTCATTATTTAGGAAATTATTTCGAATCATCACTTTCTTCAACAGTTTTGGAAAAGTCTCCAACCTCCTCTTTACCATATCCTAGGCTGGCATGTCAAGGTCGTCTTCAAACTCAATGGGTTTTCTTCTTCCTTGGCTATGTATTATCGATCCCTTTCCTTCGTAACCCATTTTCAATAATAGTTTCAATTCAATTCCTCAAGTGTGCTTCTCAAAGGAACAAAAACCACAAGGGAATCATTCAATGAACCTATGACATATCATGCCCGTTCATGGCATATTAAACAATACCCTTAATTATACTACATGTTGGAAAATACCTCTAAACATCACATTATTTAACCCCCTACCAATACGAACCCAATACACCTTCCCAATTTAAAAATTTCCTACTTTCAATAGATATTGTAGGTATCAATATTTTCATTAAAAAAATTTATAAGCCTTTATATTTTTCATTAAATTTGAGCTCCATTTTTTATACTTTCCAATATAAAAACCCTTCAGGCCTTATATATCCCCCAATATGAATGCACTTGGTATGGTGTTTCTCCCCCAGTGAATGCCCTGTGATCAAAACAAGCATCTTAGTGTGATGAAACTAAACATGACGATTATTTCTTAACTCATTTACCTTAGAAATTTGATGCTTTTTGAAGGCTTCTTCTGCAACTTGTAATTTTATATCCATCTCTTTGAGTTTATCTCGAAGCTCTTGCTTCTCATTTTCGAAAATTTTCAACTGCTTTCACAACTCAAGACTTTCTCTTTCTTCATTACACATTTCCTCTGCTATTTTTGTCATAGTTAAAAATACTTTAATAAAAGTCGAGTCTTTAAAATGTTTTACAAAGGGAGGATGAGAAGGATATCTCATTTCATGGAATCACCATTTTGAGTCATTCTTGTTTCGTGAGCTCATAGCTTGGTAAGTATTCATGCTAAGGAAAAAAGTTAACATGCTATGATACCAAAATGATCATGAAATCAAACGGTTATAAATTTACTTAGTTTTTCCTTACTCAAAGATACTTTATATAGTCCACAAACTCATATTCCTAATCATTCAATTTGATAAGATATTCCTACTTCAAGGAAAACAATTGAATGAAAACAATCACATGAATAGAATTTGCAAATTCCTCTTGATAACATAGTTCACCAAAAAATCCCTTACTACATATCTGGATTCTCTTAATACATGAATCTCTTTATTATATCTCTTTTAAAAGAGGAAATATCATTCTTAACAAAAAGGGATGAAAAAAAACTTCTGACAACATGTGGCTCATGCTCCCAAACTGGGCGACCTTTTGCTCTACAAATGGACTTAAGGATCTCACATAAGAGGCCATTCTCTAACACTATATGGGCTATGCTTATTCAAAGAGTTTATAACATACTTTTCATGAGAGGCTGATCGAAGATCTTTAGATGAGACATATTGCATCATGAGAGAGACTTCCTAGCTAAGGCATATGGTCAAGGTGTGACTTGATTGTACAGATAGGATATGTTCTTCCCTTGAGTTCACACTTAGGGAGATCCATGATACACCTTTAGTAGGACATTCAGAGGCATTATATGAAAATTAGGTACAATGGATGAGGCTCCAAGTAGTATCGGGGGATGACATCAGGAGATGGGATAACATATTTCAGTTGGTGGTATAGTGGGCGTGGGGAAGTTTAACTACTAGCATGTGTCAAATTGATTAATGATATATAGTTTCTATATATTTATTGTGCACAAGGATAAAATATGAGGCCAACAACTATCAGAACTATGTAGTAACATATTTGGCTATGGGATCCAGGGATCTAATTGATTAGGGAATCACTCTACTTCTTGATGAGCAGCATTATGGTAGAGATTCATCTAGTTCCTTCTTGGGTCGGCACTTGAAGTCACTGAGACATTCACCATGTAGTGAGGAAAGTTTACCCTATTGTTGCTCAAGATCGAGACTAGTCATGGATTGGTAGGCTCCGATATTTTCTGATGTGATTTCTACCGAAAGACTTTGCTTAAGGCTCTGATATTGCTGAGTTTCTATTACATGATGGGCATAGCTTCGATCATTACATGTATTGTGGTCGAGTGTTACAAGAGAGGAGGATCTATTACGAGTATGACGTGAATTCAATTATGACCAGAGTGGTGTAGTATCAACATGGTATTTTTTTTAGATTAGCATGGGATCCTAGCATTACAAGACTTGGTAGTTTAATTACCCTTAGGGGTGAGCTAGTTTCTATAGGGGGAGATTACTTAGATCTTCCATTTGATTTTTTTTTTTGGAGATCATTTCACTTCCCAATGTTTTGTTTGTATTATGGATCACTTCACTAGCATGGAAATGTGATCAATAGGAGGAGGTAATGGTTAGATCATGTCAACAAAGACCCCTTTCAAGGTGAGTTAGATTGTACTTTTAGGATTTCACTCTTAAGGTCCATGGAATTGGTTTTCCAATAGAGCATATTCTGAAGGAGTTGATCAATATTTTTCATTATCAATATGTTCTACATATTGGAAGCATATAAAGGGCCTTTGGTGTCTATTCCTTGTTAAGAAGCGAGTGGAGAAAAGAATACTTCATGATGATCAAGATTTTTTGAGACCCCGGTATCATGAGATCCATTTGTGTTAGGGAATTAAATGATTTAGAGTGGCTCAATGGGACATTTGGCAGCCTAGTTTTTGGGTTAGTTTGGGTTGACCTAGGTTTGGATTTTACTGTACACCAATAAAACTCTCAATCACTGGCCCTTTTGGCTATGACCTACAAGCAAGTCGTAGTCTCACCTGAAGTGACTTTGCGAGGTTCCAAACCAAGTTTTTGCAACCTTCAGGGATACTGCTGGCAATTTTGTATTTTTTTATGTTTTAACACTTATAAGTTACTTTTCATTCATGAACTACTTTGCATAATCACACTCATCACTTAAACATATCATATACATAAACTTCATAGTACTAAAATAAAGTGCATATAATAAGAAAAACACATGAAGACATAGATTTTACTATGGTTCATCCCAATGTGGGATTACGTCCACAAGAACTGTTGCTTCTAATAGAGAATTTGGTACAACAAACAGTTCTTTTCATGTGCACACAGCTATAGGTTGTCTTCGCACTAAGTTTCAAACAATCTGTGCACTAAGTTGCATACCCAAGCCTTTGCACACTCATCTGTGGATCCTCACCCCATTCTTTGAAGTACAAATCACAAAAATACAACCATAAACATAGATTTGGATGCAAAGCCTAGATGCCATCCTCCTTTATTATTGATCCCTATATATACTATTACATTAAGGGATTACATCACTATATTACCATGGACCCAATACCATGGTTTCCAAAATACAAGGGACTATGGTCCAAAACCATTCAACTTTTACAATATTATATGATTTTAAAAAAAGTGAGGGGCTTCCCCATGAAGCTCCTATACTGTGTAGTATTCATTTTCCTCCGTTGCTTTGCTACATGGTCCACTTCATACTTCAAGACATCCTTTGTATTACGCACTCCACAAAATTCAGAATCCTTGCCCAAAATTTGGCCAAGTTGGGTTGCACCCAACATGCCACCAACACTCACATGTGACTCGTCTCGAGTCACTCAACTAATTTATCTTTGATCTTGTCTACAATTTTGTTCTATGCGTTGTTGAATTATTGCAGAATCTATGGTAGTTTCTTTTCCTCGTTATTGACTTCTTATAAAGGTGCTTCTGTGACATGGTCTGTCGCCTTCTATGCCAGTTCTATCTTCCTTTATCGAAGTTGTTGAAGCTTCTCATCCACAACCTGATATAGCTGGAGGGCCTCATCCTAAAAAAGGCTGAGTCCTTTCTATCAAACTTTGTGACTTCTTCAACTCTTCAATTTTTTTCTGCAACTCCTTTGACTCATTAATTTTTGCAAGCCTTTGTGAAATTGGAAAAGTCTTCATAGTTGTCTAACTTTCTTCTAACTGATGTTTCTTTTGCAAAATTTCCTCATTTAGTTTCTGAACATTTGGATCTTCCTGCAGTGAAGTCCAAATTTTCATGCTTGCATCCAGTGATTTTCCACAGTCTTCCAATGTTGCAGAGATGCTGGCCATCCCACTCTTTAAGTTTGTCTCCCTTTGTTTGCACACTTCTGGTGATGTGGCTAGCTGCAACTTCAATTGTAGCTCATTGATCTGCATCTGATACTTAAATTGCACTGTGACAATTTTATCCTTCTGCTCCTTGACTATAAGGCCAAGCTTCGCGACCTTGTCTTATACTGATTCATCCTCGTGGACATCCATGTTTGGAATTTCCTTGCAATTGGCATCAACCACCTCTTTCAATCTCTACTATTGTAGCTCTACATTTTCCTTGTCTGATGGCCTAGTCAAGTTGTTTCTTCAATGCAACATGCTCTTGCTCTAATTGAATGTTTAAATGTGAGGTCCGTTGTTCATGCTCTTTGAGCTCACTTGTTATATATTGATGAAATTCATGTAGGACCATAGTGGGAATTGTTTCCATGTTTATATTGACATGGTCCCAACCTTTTTCCTGCTTCTTGACTTCAGGAGAGTCGAATTGTAGAGCTCCATCATGTATCTGCATTATCCTCATCCTGAATGTAGTTTCTATTAGTCTTTCTCGATGGAGTCCTTGGCTTATCTATGCTGGTGGTCTGGATGTTTACACCCAAACCTTCATCTCTGCAATACTCTATTGCACACCTATGATAATCTCGTGATAGTGATCTTCCACCCTATTCTAGGATTTCGTTGTTATCTCCTGAACTTTCTCTCTGATTTGATCCAGGCCACCTTCAGTGAGAATGATTGGTGTGATTTGTTTTCATTTACCTACCTTATGATTTTTTCTTCTCTTAATGGTAGTTTTGCCTTGGCTTTTTCTTTTCTTCGTGACAATGTTGGCTAGAGGGGTCCTGACCCAGGTTTAGAGTTAGCGGCCCCAACCAATAAAACCATAAAGTTATGGCCCTTTCAACAACAACCCGCTTAGTGCAGGCTACAATCTCACCCGAAGCAATATTGGGGGATGAAAAAACTAGGTTTCTACATCCAAAGGTCTGTGTGATGGATTTCTATTACTTTTAGGGTTTTATTCTAACCTTCGTGGACCCTAATCCTTAAAATCTATAAATCATAGTAACTCATAGAAACAAAATCTAACCCTTCGCGAAACACTTTAAACATTAATAGTATCAATTAAACAAGCAGATCTACCACTTTCGCACATCAATTAAGTGTTTCTTTAGATACATGCAGATAACAGAGTGAATACACATAGATTTCATAAGTAGATACAAAGGTACAGATAGACAATTATTTCTTCAAAATAGTCTTTGTTAGATATGA
>APFE030060222.1:27000-50878 GCA_000404065.3 Pinus taeda
TATTAACTCAAAAAAATTATATCAAACCTAATACAAATATATTAACTAAAAAAGACATATGTTTATCAACAGAATATGGATTTACATGAAAACTCAATGAAAGTTGACTTTTGAAAAATTCCATTCAATCCCACTCTTTTTGTTTAAATAGTAAACAGGTTGTTTTTCATTCTTATATTGTTTAAATAATAGACAAGTTTTTTTCATTCTTATATACTCTTCTTGTTATTTGCTCTCCTTAGGAATAGACCTCAAAATTTATGGGGACCAAACCATCCTATGTAGTGGTTGGACCACAACCTCGAAGCTAAATAAAAGACGAGTTTTTAGTTTAAAAAGATTAAAGATTCCATTTTTAAGACATTTGGGTCAAAATTTATGGGGACCAAACCACCACAAGTAGTGGTTGGACCACAACCTCAAAGCTAAATAAAAGACAAGTTTTGAGCTTAAAAAGATTGAAGATTCCATTTTTAAGACATTTGAGATACAAAGGCTGGAACACATGATAGCTAATAACTTAATTATAGTTTGCAAGATATAATTAATCATACGACTTTTTTCAAGTATGAACATTGTTGTTTGTACTTTAACACTATTTTCCATGATTGTTATAGTTAAGAAAATAATTATTATTTAAATATATATTTTTTTTAATCAACATACATGATTATTTAGAGGTTTATAGACAAGATTAGTAGTTGCAATGCAACATAGTCCTTGCCTCTACTGCTAATTAATTGATTAAGTTGTGCTTCTTTGTATGGGATCTGCATTTTGTCGTTATTTGAGAATGCCCACATTTCTGCCATCTATAGTTATTTCGATTAAAATTGTGCCTCTTTGTGTGGGGCCTATACTTTGTCGTTATTTGAGAATGCTCACATTTCCGCAATATAGTGTTATTTCTCCCCCACACATTTGTACCCTGCAAATGAAAATCATTTTCACATAGCTTTCTTTCGCACTTCCATACTTGGCACAATAAAAGCCACCTTTTCCTAGAAATTATAAAATTGAACTCCACGTTTGATAAGCTCTTTGAAGACTTTGAAAGAGACTTTTCAATAGTTGTTTTCACATAGCTTTCTTTAGCACTTCCATACTTGGCACAATAAAAGCCACCTTTACATAGGAATTATAAAATTGAACTCCACGTTTGGAAAGCTCTTTTAAGACTCTGAAAGAGACTTTTCAATAGTCAACATGTTGATGGATCACCCACTATACAAGGTAGTGGGTCTCCTTGAGGTAGTTGTAATGCAAATTATCAAGGAAGGTCTAATGCAGAGTGTGAAGAAGTGCGATCAAGGTTGGAATTTCAAAACAAATTCACTCATCAATTTTTCTGGTTTTCACACTTTCCCACTTATTTTCACACTTTCAACAAAGAATTATGACGATTTTACAAAAAAATTAACCATATTTGACAAGCAAATCACTCCGTAACAACCAATTTACCCATCAAATTCCATCCCTAAATGTGATTAGTTTAAAATATACTTATAAGAAATTCTTAAATCATTTCTCTAAACCATCATCACAACTCCATTTTTTTTGGTTGGAAATAATTTAATGGAAATATAATTTTGATGTGAAGTGATTTAGTTAATTCAAACTATCCAGGCATGTTCAAACTATGAGGTAGTGCCTACTTAGTAGAATAGTGATTATCTTAACTATTTTTATACTAGATCCTTCGTTATGATGAGGCAATCAGTGCTTTCTCTCCCTCTTTTGCATGGACGTACGATTGATCGAACTAGTTATCACACCTGTCACTTTCTGGCATCTATATTGTGCTGACTTATTGATAGGTAGTTTTTTTTAATGAACAACTCAACAGATATTAGAGCATGTGATACATGAAAGCAGAGCCATTCAATTTCCAAACAAGTGACGTCTTTGACCACACTTTTTAAGATATCGTCTTGATAAGTTTAGTTAAATATTTGCTTTTGGATTTATGAAAACATGTTGAAGTTATCACGATTTGAACTTTAGATCATGTGATGTTTGGAAAATTTGTATACGCCATTTCTAATCTAAAGACAAACACATTTAAATTTGTATACGCCATTTCTAATCTAAAGACAAACACATTGCATTAGGCAATTGCTTTGAGCTTATCGAGATTGTTGATTTGTGGACTATTTGGTAATCAGATAAATATAGGCACAGTCAAATAATTGATTGGGTTTATGTTTGTCAAATAATTAATTAGATAGATATAGGCGTGGTCAAATAATTGACTGGGTTTATGCTTTTCAAATAATTTACTGTTCATGTCTTTCTAGTTGCTAAATATTCAACGAATCAACAATAAAAATAAAAATATCTAAAATGACTCTCTAATTGTTAAATATTTAACGAATCAACAATAAAAATAAAAATATCTAAAATGTTGTCTCATATGGAGTTCCAAATGTATGACTATAATAGTGTTTAGATTAAAATTATTTAAATATTATGCAGAGTTTTCTCCCCATTCCACACCATGAAAAAGCTTCTCCACCATGAAAACTCTTTGAGTAAATCTTTGCTCTGGATTTATGAAAATGCATTGAACCTATCACGATTTGAAATGGATTGTGTCATGTTTGGAAAATATGTCTAATCCATTTCTAATATAAAGAAAAGCACGTTTCTATCCTCCTTGCGATATAGTTGATTTTTAGCCAAGATTTCTTTTAAAAATATGTAGATAATAACATGAGATGGACAGCGAAACAATGTTTCCATGTCCTCTACTGATATATAACATCGTAAGCCTTCGCATTGTGCAGAGCGTGGTTATTGTGGCCGCCTCCTCCTACAACATAGATAATACCATCCGAAGAAACAAAGTAGGAAAAGGAGGATCAAGCGGTGTGCATATTGGCTTTGTGATGCCATTCACTGGACAAGAAGTAAAAAATATAAACATTGTTTATTGCCTCACGGAGTGCGGAGAGCAAAGATATTTCATTATTGTATGTGGAAAGTTCTCATTGCGTAGAGTGTTTTCTGCACACTGTTTCATGTTGAAAGCACAAAGTGTGATATTGCTCAATAAGATGTGTTATATTTATTATTATTCTTGTTGCAAATTAGTGGATATTTCAATAAGTGATGACACCAATCCTTAATCCACTTTTTGATCTATCCTCAATCTAATTTACTTGGTCCGGTCCAATCCATTTGGTGCCTGAGTTTAAATCCAATCCATTTGGTCTCTGAGTTTAAGTTAATTGCAAATTCCTTGAATATTTGGGAATTAGATGGACATAGCCGTGACCAATTTCCTGAGCTTAAGTCGATTGCAGGTTCCTCGAATATTTGGGAATCGGACGGACATGGCCACGGTAAAAAAATTGACCAGGCCATATCTGTCCGATTTCCAAATATTCAGAGAATCTGCAATCGACTTAAGAATTGCCCCGCTTGATAGGTGATACCACTGACCCACCAGAGCCTTATGCTACAGTCTTTCTATATTGTCCCAAAAAGACCCAACACCCAGAACCATAGTCGGTTCCCCCCTAACTTGCTTAATGGGAATTTTCTTTGGCTTAGAATTTCGACCCCAACGAGAAAATATCAGCTCTGAAAGGCCCCCAGATTTCTGAACTCCGTCAGTCGGTGAAATCTTCAGGCCATTCCCTAGAGTGTCCGGTAGATGAATGTACCTCGAAAGAGCCTTTCGTTCGGCTTGAATGATAATCTCAATCAACCTCTTAGGAGATGGGGAGGGAATGGCTTGCATGTCCTCCATGTGTCCAATGGGTGACACCCACCCCCACAGTGGCCAAAGTTACCACGTTCCTAGACAGCCTAACGAAAATAAACCATAGAATAGACACGCAAGCAAAATGATCTCATCGGGCAAATAAGTAGTCAGAATCGATGATGGGCCAAACAACAAAAAATCAAGATGTAAATGTGGTCCCACATAGAGTCAAGTCAGTCTCCAAAGTGGTACCCAAATATTTGCCACCGAGGCTATACAAATACCACTGACAATTGAGGGAATAAATGCCAGTAGGAATATAGGCGATTGAGATTGGTTGTACCAAAAAATCAATGATAACCGCCGCACTCTCGAAACCTATACTGCCATGCCAACAAATAAATCTTATGCCTTTGGGTTTAATTGAGTGACCGTTGGGCTTTAATTGAGTGACTATTGTATATGCTCATTTTTCAATTTTACCAAAACCAAAATCGAACAGTGGTGTATACAACCACCGCTCAATACAACCCATTAACATAAAATTTATTTGTTACCATACTACCATGCCTCTCAAAATTCTCAAATAGACAATAATATATGGCTACAAAGTACAAACCCAATAAATCTCTATCATGAAAGTAGCTCCACATATAGATGCACCATCAATGAGTCCCTCCATATAGGCAACACATATACAACAACCAAATCCCCAAGATTATTTGCGGGGAGCATCAGATCCAACATCCATACAGACCCAGGACAGGTAGTTGAGCTTCATTCCATGAAGCACCAACCTCCAACTCCCTAATTAATGCCAGGAATTTAAAATTGACACTCCTCTCCCCTATCCGTTATGCATGGGCACCCTAACACGGATCAAAACTGATGGAATGGAGACAATGATGGCAAAGAGGGATAAACCGAGCATAAACATCACATAAGTTGAGAATAAACCATGCAAAATTTTTTATCACTCAATTACCAAAGAATAGAATAATCTATCTTAATAAACCCTCGATAAATTGTTTTGCGCAACAATAGCAAATATGGCACCATCTAAGTTTGAACCATAGCCAACAAAAACGACAATTCCATCCAATACATTCTTTAAAAATTACCTCATATTTATGGCATCTTTTGAAGGAGGCGGAGGAATTGCTTGAATTGCCCCGATGGCCAAAAGTCGCTGGAATTCGGGCAAAAAAAATTCAAATTTTTTGTGGAGGCAGTGTTTCAATCGTGTTTTTGATGGTGGAAATGGATTCAGCACCATCAAAAACGTTTAGGACACCTAAAATTTTAAAGTTTAACAAATATAACTTGGATTTACAAAAATCTTTACCAGAATTTTTCTAAATATAACCCTAATTTCCATAACTTTCCAAGCAACTCTTCCACCTCATTATATTACGCACATATTTATTAAGTGCCTCCTCCCAAGTACAAAACATACTCGCTTGTTAAAAACCACACTTATAACCAAATAAAGATAACACGTCAAAACACATGTTAAGGTCATGATTGCAAATAGAAAAATAACTAAGAAACTATCTAACACAACTTAATAGCCAATCACTATTTAGTAACTCTATGGCCAATAAAAATTCCTTGTATGGAAGAAAAGGGGTCTTTAAAGAGTTCAAAAAATACCATATAAAGGGCTTTTCCGTGTTTTTATGACATTTTCATTGGAAAAAAAATTAGATGTTATGTTAATAATGTAATAGGCAGAGATTTGCATGACAAGGTTATAATGCAAGTGTGTTATCTTAGAATACGTTGTTCGTTATGTGCAAAGGACATATTCATTAATTGAAACCGTGTTACTTGTTACATGAAAACATGAGAAACGTATGATGTATGTGTGTTATTAATGGGTGGGATACATGAAAAATGTGGATTTACTAGAGTTTTTTTTAACCATATTATTCATGTTAAATCTAAAGTGGAATAAAGTACGTACATTTTTATAAACTTTAGCAATCAAATTATTATACGAAAGTGGATTTGTTATTCTTTAAATAAGGGGATCTTATACACTAATTTGGTGTCTAACTTAAAAGTGCTGTTGAAAATAAATTATTATTATTATTATTAACTAAAAAAAAAAAAAATCTTATACACCGGTGTTATGTCTAACTTAACTATTTTTTGTTGTTATTGGTTTGACCCATGAACCTAATACAAATATATTAACTTAAAAAGACATATATAATGTTTATCAACACAACATGGATTTACATGAAAACTCAATGAAAGTTGAGTTATGAAAAAAGACATATATAATGTTTATCAACACAATATGGATTTACATGAAAACTCAATGAAAGTTGATTTCAGGAAATGGACCGAGGGTCTTGTGGGGACCAAACCATCACAAGTAGTTGTCGGACCACAACCTCAAAGCTAAATAAAAGACAAGATTTTACTTTAAAAGGAACTAAACCACCACAAGTAGTCATCGGACCACAACCTCAAAGCTAAATAGAAGACTAAGTTTTTACTTTAAAAGGATTGGAGATTCCATTTTTAAGGCATATAGGATACAAAGGCCCTAACACATGAAAGCTAATAACTTAATTATAATTTTCAAAATATACTTAATCATACGACTTTTTTTCAAGTATGAACATTGTTGTTTGTACTTTAACATTGTTTTGCATCATTGTTATAGTCAAGATAATAATTATTATTTAAAACAATCATTTTTTATCAACATACACGACTATTTAAAGATTTATAAAAAAAGATTAATAGTGGTAGCACAACATAATTCTTGTCTCGATTACTAATTATTTGATTAAGATGGTGTCTTTTTATGTAGGGTCCACATTTTGTCTTTATTTGAGAATGCCCACATTTTCTATCTTTATTTCTTCCCACAAATATGTACTCTACAAGCAAATTTCCCACCCCCGCCTTTGGCGGCACGAGAGTCTAGCTTTGCTAAAACCATAGGATCTTAGTATATAGACTTGCAGGTAGTTGGATGTACTCTTGGTGTTATAGTGGCAGCTACGAGGATTGATCCTAGGTCGGATGTACTCTTGGTGTTATAGTGGCAGCTACGAGGATTGATCCTAGGTCTCCCATAGATTAGGATTGGCAGTTACCGATTCACCATGTGATTATATCTATATATATATTTATATATATATATATATATATATACTCTACAAAATGAAATCCATTTTCACATTTCCATACTCCATACAGTAAAACACACTTTTACCCAACAAAATTAGAAAATTGAATGCAAAATTTGATAAGCTCTGTGAAGACCTTGACAGATTCTTTTCAATAGTTCGCAACGATCAACATGTTGATGGCACACCCACTCTACAAGGTAGTGGGGTCTCCTCGAGTGGTAGTTGCAACACAGATTATCAAGGAAGGCGGAATGCAGAGAGAGAAGAAGTGCGATTAGTTTAAAATATGCTCATAGGGAATTCTTCAGTGATTTTTCTAAACCATCATCACAACTACATTTACATTTTTGTTCAGATAATTTAATGGAA
Source organism: Pinus taeda (assembly GCA_000404065.3). NCBI lineage: Eukaryota > Viridiplantae > Streptophyta > Pinopsida > Pinales > Pinaceae > Pinus > Pinus taeda. The sequence continues at coordinate 34,231 of APFE030060222.1, forward strand.
ATATAATTTTGAGGTTATTGTAGCTGCCTCCTATAGAGCATGCTAATTGTAGCTACCTCCTCCTACAACATAGATAATACCATCCGAAGAAACAATGTAGGAAAAGGAGGATCAAGGGGTGTGCATATTGGCTATGTGATGCCATTCATTGGACAAGAAGTCAAAAATATAAACACTGTTCATTGCTTCATGGAGTGTTGAGAGTAAAGATATTTCATTAGTGTATGTGGAGAGTTTTTATTGTATAGAGTTTTCTCCGCACAATAAAAGTTTTGTGTTTAAAGCACAAAGTGTGATATTGTTGAACAAGGTGTGTTATTTTTATTATTATTTTTGGATATGGATATTGCAATGAGTTTTTGGTCAAACTCATACTAGTTTGGGTTTAACAAAAAAAAATTGCAAAAATTCTATAGTTACACATTGAAATATATGATTTTTTAAAAATAATTTAATTTATTTATGTTCAATGTGATTGGCTATCAAATTGAACATGTTATTGCCTTTAGCCTCTATTAATATGCACATTACCTCTATTAATTCACTAGAAGTACATAAATCACATCAAAGTGTAGAATGAGCATTTATGATACAATTTGTTCTGAGAACGTGATAAAATTATTGCTAATTAGTATAATCATTTTATATTCCTATTTATAAACATGGCTAATGATTAATATAATCTACTAAAAAATATATTATTTAAAATTACATATAAAATTTAAAATGATTATTTAAAATCACATACATAATTTAAAAAGATTTATTAATGGTATTTGAGAGATATATTTTATTTTTTACATTATATTTTTAACGGGTAGAAGTCACTTAGGTTTTTGTGCCAATCGTAACCACATATGATAGATTTTACACTATTAATGAATGAATGATATTCAAAATAATAAGATGTTTGTAATACTGATAAAAATAAAATTTCTCATATTCACAAACTAAGGTATAATAGAAATTTATGATTGGACCTTTATACCTAAGTTTAATAATAAGATTTTCATAAAACCATATCCACAAACTATAAAAAGCCAAATATAAATTATTAATAATTTTTTCTATATTACAATAAAAATAATATTAACTTACAAAATTTAATAATACATTTATTACTATTTAAAATTAATTTAATTTTAATATTTTAAAATTTAAAATTTAATATTTTTATTCTACTTTAATTTAACTATATTTAAACTAAACCTAATATATAACCCTTATGATATTCTTATTTTTTATATTTAAAATAATATAATGGTTTAACCATTAAAAATTCCCTTCCCTTTATTGTTAAGAACAATAAAAGAACATGTAACACATATGGTCACCACCATTATAAGGTGAACCCACAACAAATATTTTGTTATGCCACACAGTGGCGCAGGTACTAAAATTTTGTTATGCCACACAGTGGCGCAGGTACTAAAATTGTAATGATTAGAAATTTCCTTTTGGTTTTATTTGGCTAATGAATAATATTTCAAATTCAAAGATAATACATTTAATCTCGATATGCGACTGTATATTTCATTGTATGTACTCAACTAGAAGGATATAACAGCCATAATCTTGAGCGTAATGCATCTAATCATGGCATGGCATATGTCCTTAATTTCTACAATTGGAAAGTATACGAAGGACGGTGACAATGCTATTTATTTTTTTCTTCCTCCGAATAAATAAATATAAATTTCTCTACTCTGATTCATCATCTTGTTGGTGTCATGATTGCCATTGCACCAAAACCCGCAAGTGTTAGTAAAACACAAAAACCCGCAAGTGTTAGTAAACAGACACATTGTTAGTGTTAAGTACATGCAATGAAACATACGGGGAGCGTTGAATTATCCTTCTACACCACCATTAACGGGGAGCGTTGGATTATCCAATTCCCAACAATCTCCCTCCCAACGCGAGCCAGGTGTGTTTCGAACTCGAGACCTTTGGCTCTAATGCCACTTGTTAGTGTCATGATTGTCATTACACCAAAACCCACAGGTGTTAGTAAATAGACAAATCGCTAGTGTTGAGCACATGCCATGAAACACATGAGGAGCGTTGAATTATCCTTCTACACCACCATTAATAGGGAGCGTTGGAATTGGCCCAATACATCCAACCCAAAAATATGTTGTTATGGGTATAGCCACAACGAAAATTATAGCAAAAGAACGTAAAAAGATGTCAGGGATCTGTCACTATAGATAGAGAAATTCTGTTGAAAACCATTGAGAAACAATCCATTGAAATTCGAGTGCAATGTAGCTAGCTTTATATGCCCCCAAACTTTATAAATAGCAAGTTGGAACCACCACCGTTTTCCAAAATTTCTTCTTGTTGTTATAGGATATCACTTTTGACTCAAGGAAGAAATACAAATTTCCGAAAGCAACGATCCAAGACCTAGGGCTTCGCGGTGTCATTCATTGGATAAGAAGTAAAAAATATAAACATTGTTTGTTGCATCGCTAGACTAAGCTAGATGTGAATGAGTGTGAACTTCTTTCGAAGTGCAGTTGTGAAGATCTATCTCCTTAGAGTTAGAGTAGAGTGGTTGAACCCAAGCCCGAGCTAGACTCTTATTATTATTGAATTGGGACAGGATATGTCCTAAACGATTATGGTCAATTTTGTTACGAGTTTATGATCAAACACTGATTAAAAATAATTATCATTACCTACGAGAAATATTGATACATTTTGCGGAGTGTAAAGGTGGGAAGGAAGAAAGTTTCTTTCGCACTTTTAAATTTCACAAAATGTATGAATGTTTATTTAATTTCTCTATTTTTAGATTTTTCCTCTTTACTTCGCATAACATATCAGTTTTATGGAAATTTGTTCATCGCCCCCTCGCTCACCCACCCCTCCACTTACCTAAGGGATCTGGATCTCAGTGAATTCTATTGTCAATAGCATTTTCAAGCATAATAACATTAGTGTTAGTGTCAAAACACTCACCAACTGAATGACCACTTAAAAAATTATCATTTATTTAAATTTTAAAATGATTGGTCAGGTACTAACAAATACCAAAAATAAAATTACCTACACTAGGAGAATTATGTAAGGCTCACTTAGCCAATGGAAAATTAGAAATAAGATTTCCATAAATTAGAAAATTATTTTTAAATTTACGAAAAAATAGGAGTGTTCAACATTTTCCTGAAACTTTGGTTAAAATTGCAAAAACTCAACAAAATAATCAAGATTTAACGGACTTTGACCGCAAGGCCAGTGTTATAATCCCTCGCGAGGCAATGATTAATACACCTTGAGGTTTAAAGGTCACTCTCTACCATTCATGGAAGAATTTGACATTTAGTTTTAAAACTAATAAGTTTAAAGGTTGTGGACCAAATTAATAAAGGGCCCTATTGAATGCCTTGTAAATCAACCATTTTAGATTCATCATATGATTGAGTGTTGAGTGTATGTGTTCCTTTCGATGTATATATATATATATATATATATATATATATATATATATATATAGTATATATATATATATATATATATTTATTCAAAGTTATTATTAACCCACGGGGATTTAGATTGACGATGAATGGACGTATTAATAAGGCACTCTTTGCGATGGTTCACAGTATAAATTTACAATTGCAAAAATCATATTGTAAAATTGGATAGATTTAATTATCAATTAGATCGTGATTTTTTTTGTGTGAAAGGTCATCACTATATTACCCAAATGTTGTAGTACAAGATATATCTGACCTAGCTAGTGGTCTACTGGTTAGAAATTCGACCCAATAGCAAAGGTTGATGATTTTCAAATTACAAATCTGATGCGAGATTAAGCTCTCTGACAACGAAAAATAATTTCAGGGAATTCTAGAGTGCCTTCTGTGACTATTGGCCTAGTTGTCCTGATAAGTGACTAGATTTTGGCATACATAGTGATATAGTCTTATAGCCAGATTTTCAAAAACATGCACCATAAGGTAAGTTGACCAATTACTCGGTGGGCAAGTTGATGCAACAATAGATGTAAATAATTAAATCTACAACAGGGTCCTCCATTTATCAGTCCGACTCTAGATCCTTGCAGCACTACGTACCTTAAACCAATCCCTCCCCACTGTGATTCCTTTCCCATTGTCGTAGGTTTCTCCTTTGTAACCGCCACAAGCCTTTTGTTGCCAGGTAAGCATCATAATGCACGAGAAGGATTTCCTTCGATCATCTGACATCATTACCTATATAATTTCCTGCCATCAAATTTGTAGTGTTGAGGCCATTAGTAATGTGCTAGAGAGGATACAGTAAGGCATCCCTCCACCTTCATCAAACCTCAACTCAATAGAGTTTGACCTTAAAAGAATGTTGATCTATGCCACCATACCTCTACAATAGTGGAATGTGCCACTGTTCATCTGAATGTTTGATTCTTGGGTGTGCTTCGCCATGATCCCATTGCCCTTCATAGCTAACCACCGATGCTTGCTGATCTCCCTCTGTGTTGATTGGCTATGGGAAGGCAAGCATCTTTGAGTTGATCTCGGATTTCATTTGGCCATTGAGCATCTGGGAGGTGATGATATGTTTTGAGCTCATAGTTTGCCAAATAGTCTGCTAGTTTGTTTCCTAAGCAACAAACATTTGAGGGTAGGGGACCATGGATTTTAGTTAGCAGAGAATGAAATCTTGAAAGGTGAGCTTCGATGCACCAGCTGTTAGAAACTTTGGATAGTTAGGTGCCATGTTGTAGCTTCTTGAGGATCAAGATTATTAAAATTAGTGAATCCCCCTCAATGATCAGCTGATGATATCCATGCTTAATGGCTATTGTTAGCCCCTGTTCCAACCCCCAAAGCTCTACTTCATTATTTGTATTGTATCCCAGCTTCCCAATGTAGATGTGAAAAATTTGGCCATTATTTTTCCTAAACGCTCCGCCATAACTAGCTAGTCTCACATTACCCTTCGAAGCTCTGTAAAAAATTCAGTTTGAAAAATCCTATCGGGGGAGGGGGTCAGGAAGAAGGGCTAGCGGCCCTAGAAAGAAGAAATGTCAATGAGGGAGAGTGATTGGTATGCTAGGTGCCTAGTTTATGAGCCTCATCATTGGGTAATTATATGGGCCTTAATTCACCTCCTAGCCTAGTCAAACCAACCATCTCACAACTTATTGCATACTTTTGATTATATTTTGTTTATGAGATGAGTTAGAGTTGGATATTTTGCTTTGTGGTCTAATGTGTATTTAATGCAGGATTAAAGGATAAAAGCAAGGAATTTTGGCAAAGACCTTGGTCAAAACTCGAATGGGACAAGGGAGAGGAATTAAAGGAGGTAAATCCTCCTCATTTACTACCCCACCATTCGAATATTCCTCCATCAGCTCGGAGTGCAAACAACCAAATCATGAGGACTAGAAGGCAGCCGAGCAAGTGAAATACAAAGCACTAGTTTATCTCGAGTTTGGGAGCTGAGCCTCCCTAATTTTAAGGAAGTTGTTGGAGACTTCAAATGTATAAGTAGAGATGCCTAGGAAATCAGTAGGATTCAGATTTTTTGTTGTAAAACTCTACTCTATTTTCTAGCTGCAAGACTTGTGACAATTTTTGATGTAATCCATGGTTTTGATAATAAAAATGAGTTTTGTTTTGAGCCAGCACTGAGCTAACTCAGAGGGCTGAATTTCTTAGATTAGGGCCCAACCCTAGCAGCCAATGATTCTCTTTATTGTACATGTATGCTAGCATAGATTTATGGTTTAATTGTTCATTTGCTTAAGTAGCTGCATTTCCATTACAGTGGTGTAGAATAGATTGATTGTATTTTAGTTTTCTTCCATTTGTGCCTTCTTTCAATTAGTAGGTTAGCAAGGAGAAAAAGATCACCATAAGGTTGTCAGCAGGTGTCTTAGCCTCACCTCCTCCTTCTGGGACCATGACCTGAGGAAGAGACCCTTCAGCAACCCCATAAACACAGATTTTTAGTTCTTGCATGAGCTTTGGAGTTTTTTTATCTTGATTTAGTACTTGGTTCATTTCAGTGTCATCTCTCTCCATTACTCTATTTATGCAATAAGATCTCACTCATGTTCTCATTTCCTTCGGCACTTTCTTGATGCATTATGTGAGCAATTGTTTCATGCTTTTCTAGTTTATGAAAATGTATCTTGTTGTATAGTTCTTGGAAGACACACATGTTTTAAGCATTGTAGGTACTTCAAGAGGAGGTTTAGACTTCATCACCAACATCCATCTTCCACCTCATCCACCTCAACCATCTCTTGTTCCACCATCACACTCACTATTTTTTTGTCCTTTTTTATTGAAATTCCCTTAGACATATTGAGTGAATCTAGCCATCTCTTCTCTTGGATATTGACTCATGAGTGTTCCTAGACCTTCTAACACCCTATCCCACTCATCACACACCCTTTCCAAGCTTCCCAACACCTCCAAAACCTCAAAATTGGCTCTTGGCTATATCTTGTAGGTTTCCTGTAATTCCTACAAGATCATCCTGTAGGTTTTCCCGAAACAGCCTATTTTGAGGCTGAATTGATGGGGAGCCTTTAGGAAGTCACAAAAAGCCTTCTAGGACCCTTCCACACCATCCAACCACTCCCTAAACCTTCTAGCCATCCTCAACCACCTCCCATCCACCTGTCACATCCATAAGAACAATTAAATTGCATGCTTGATTTTACCAAAGAAAACCAAAAAAGTGAAAACAAATTTAGTTTAGATTTGTCACTTACACGTTAGCATGGTTTGATGCTCTTTACTTCTGTAACTTAGATAGTAGCATTAGGTTAGTGTTGATTTAGCAATTCTGCTTAGCATAGCTGTTTAAATGGTCAATTAGGATATGGTGTGATTTAGCATTACATGTTGTTTTCCTCATTACTGCAGTAGAGTAGCTCTCTTAGAATAAATTTGTTCTTCTTCCATCAAATAATCAAACTTCTTCTGACTCTATAGAAGTCTCTCTTGGAACCCCAGGGGTCTTTTTCCGGATGAACAATGACAACAGGAAGGACCTTCACTTTTACTTGTGCATATAGCACTATCACCTCCAAGTTTGAACGAACCTCGGGTTGATAAGTAAAGTTGGTAGCCGAGGAGTTGCAACATCCTTGCTGCAATACTAGTGCTCATCACTTTTTGGTGCCGTTGCCGGGGAGGTGTCTGAGTAGAATTTGATTACTACTTTTTTTTCTTCTATTTCTAGTCTCCAATTTTCTGGCATTAGTTTATTTCTGCAAAAGTAATCTTGTAGCTTCCTTTCTTTCAGTTGTCATTATTTTCTTTCCTTTATGCAAGTAGAATTTCAATTCAACAAGTAACTTTTCTTTCTATTAGTAGTTTTCATTCAATTAGCAATTTAATTTTTGCAAGTACTTTCTAGTTAAAAAAAATATTACAAAAACCAACCCAAAAACATTTCCTTTCATGCCTCGTAGGAATAGGGACAATTTAGGGAAATTCTTTGCCAAATACCACCACTACATCCAACAACCAACCTTCTCTCTTCTTCGGTGGCTTTGAACTTGAGGAACCTTTAGGTGAGAAACCTGACATATTTGAAGAACCTACATGGGAAGAAGAAGAAGAGGAACCCATGCCTACTGAACCAATGGTTGAAAACCAAAATGATAGAGGGAATAGAGAGAGAGTTGAGGGTGCCTTACCCATTAGGGAAACCAATAGGGACACTAAGATGAAGAATATAAGCACCTCTGCCCTACCTCATTTCAATGGCTTGACCACAAAGGACCCCGATACTTTCCTATTTGAGCTTGTTGTTATATGATGAACCTATGAATATACATATCATGAGCAAAAGTTAAAATTGTTTCCATCTACCTTCAAGGATGTAGCATTGCGCTGGTTCATGGGTTTAGCTGGAGATAACATCACAAATTGGGCTCAAATGCAGCAGGCTTTTAACAACAAATATCAGGACTATTGTATGTTAAAGGATACTAAATAAGAAATTTTTAGGATGACCATGGACTAGGATGAATCCTTAGAAGACTACGAAGAAAGATTCTAGCTCAGTTACAAAAGGGCCAAGTACACACTTGACCCCGAGTCACTATAGCTGGTCCTGCTCAGAGGAGTAAGGGAAGATCTTTTGGATACCTTACATTTGTTAGCTGGAGGAGATATCTACCAATTACCCTATGATAATATCAAGTCTCTCTTTAGAAACCATTCTAGGGCAGCCAAGAAAAAGGGTAAGGGTAGTCAACCTATGGCCAGTACGTCATCTTCCAACTCATCCATCAAGGGTGAAATTGGAAATATGCTGGAAGATTTCAAAAGTGAGATGCTGCAAACCTTTGCCTTGCAATTGGACACCATGAACATTAAAAGGAAGCAAGAGGAAGTAGAGAGATCCTTGGCCATCTTTTGTCCTATATTCACCACGAGGCATCCGAGGAACGAATGTCCATTGAACTTTATTGAAATTTTCTCGGTATATGAAGAAAACCTCTCCACAGACAAGTGCCCTTCTTTACCTAGACTCAAAGCTGTATATCAAGTAGTTGAAGGGGTCACTGAGAAACTTTGCTACATCAAACAAAGGAGACCTCCTGGGCCTAGACCATATTAGTAGGGTATGCCAGGGTCATCCCATGCATATTACAACCCCAACCAAACCACAACTATACCTTTATGGGGATCCCCTACTCATCCCTCCTAGTCTACGCCCCCTTGTTGGTCCTATGCATCTTAGTATCATTCTCAGTGAGCCAGCCAAACATTTCAACCTTACGCTCCACCACAACTTCAGTGGAATACACCACTCCAGGGGTGGAGGCCCCAATACAACAATGCTGCAGCTCTATTGCCTCCACCACCTACCTAACCACAACTCCTACACTCTGCTCCACCCAAGCAACCCCAGATACCTACCCAGCCAAATCCGAACCGAAAAAATAGGCAGTCTCAACAAGTATACAGTGGAGAGACATCATATCCAACTTATGCTGTAGAAATCTAGGAGATCAAGCTAAGTTCTGGGAGAGTCCTTTTGGATAACCAACCTCCCCTCCAGATAGGGAAGTAAAAGAAGAAAGAGAGGAAAGCAACCTTAAAGTAAATCCACCCTTTCCTGAGAGATTAGCCCAACCACTCCAGCCTACCCCAGAAGACACTGAACTTCTGGGAGAATTGAAAAATCTATATGTAAAGATCCCCCTTCTCCAGGCAATAAAAGATGTTCACATTTACAATACGTTAATTAAGGAGAAATGCTTCAAGCATCCAAGAAGAATAAAAAGGGATGCCCCTACCGCTAATGTCATTAGGAAGCTATCTGACTTAATGTTGGGGCAGGTAATATGTCTGAAATATTTGGACCCTGGAAGCCCTTTAGTAAATGTGCACATTAATGGCACCATCGTCCCACACACTTTGATCGATCTTGGGGCTGCCATTAATGTGATGACCAAGGACACCATGCTCAAGCTCAACCTCCAAGGGTCATTGAGGAGGACCACAACAGCTACAACTTGTAAACCATTCCACAGCCACCCCTGAGAGAATTGTGGAGGATGTGATGGTCTCCATTGACCCCTGGGAGTACCCTGCAGATTTTCTAGTTCTCCAGCCTAAGGCTAAACTTACTGGTTATCCTCTCATCCTTGGGAGGCCATGGTTGGCCACAACCGATGCTCACATTAGTTGCAGAGCTGGGAATATGACCATCAAGAATGGGCATATGTCCAAACAGTTAGTCCTATACCTTCCTTCTCAACCTTATCTAAAGCATGATTTACCTTTATGGTTGGAGGAGGAGGAAGAAGATGAGGTTTATTTTGCCCAACTTTATGCTTTGGCAACAACCATAGGAGGAGGATAGCAAGACGAGGATGACTTAATTGAACACCTGCTCCAAAGTCCAACTACTGGGTTGTTACCATTAGAAGAAGAAGTAAGGGAAACCCAGAGCAATCATCCAATTGACTTATGCTTGGCCGATACCAACCCACTTCATGTCAAAACCATAGAATTTAGCCTAGATAAAACCTTGAAAATTAATCCATCTCTTTCTACACTTGAAGAGGAAAATTATGCAACGTGTTGAGAGAAAACCTAGAAGCCTTCACTTGGAGTTACAAGGAAATGAAAGGAGTACACCGCTCAGTGTGTACTCACCACATATACATCAAAGAAGGTTGCAAGCCAGTCCGACAACCACAAAGGAGGATGAATCTAGCTCTTAAAGATATAGTCAAAGAAGAACTGCAAAAATTGCTAGATGCAGGACTCATTTACCTTATCTCCGACAATGAGTGTGTCTCTCCTTTAGTGTTAGTTCCCAAGAAAAATGGCAAGTGGAGAATTTGTGTCAATTATAGGGAGTTGAACAAAGCCACAAAGAAGGATCATTTTCCCTTACCCTTCATTGACCAAGTGCTAGACGACCTGGCAGGGAAAAAGTTTTTTTCTTTCCTAGATGGATTCAGTAGCTACAACCAAATCCAAATTTTCCCAGAAGACTAGGATAAGACCACATTCACTTGTCCTTGGGGTACTTTTGCCTACAGGGTCCTTCCTTTTGGCCTATGCAATGCTCCTGCCACTTTTCATAGAGCAGTCTTGAGTATTTTCCCCGAATTAGTACATGATGCAATGGAAATTTATATGGATGATTTTACACCTTATGGCTATGATTTTCAATAAGCCCTGACTAACCTAGGCAAAGTATTGCACAAATGCATTGAAATGAACCTGTCTCTCAGTCCAGAAAAATGTGAGTTCTTAATGACTGAAGTGACCGTGCTAGGTCATTCAATATCTCAGCAAGGATTGCAGGTGGACTTGAACAAAATAGAAATCATCCAAAAGGTCCCACCTTCGTAAAAGCAAAGAGATGTCAAGAGTTTCTTAGGGTTAGCTGGATACTACCGAAGGTTCATAAAGGACTTCAGCAAGTTGGCCTCTCCTTTATTTGGGTTGTTGGCCAAAGATTTTGAGTTTATATGGTCAAAAATATATGAAGAGGCCTTAGACATTCTAAAGGATAAGTTAACCACTGCACCAATTCTCCGAGGCCCAAACTGGGCCCTCCCTTTTCATATTCATGCTGACGCCTCACAAAAAGCCATAAGAGAAACCTTAGGTCAGGTAGAGGAGAAACTGCCCTATGTCGTCTATTTTATTAGTAAGAACTTGTCAAAGGTTGAGCTAAATTATACAGTGACTGAAAAGGAACTCTTGGCTGTTATGCATTCATTAAACAAATTTAGGCATTACATTACATGCTATCAAACATTTGTGCATACTGACCATGCTGCAATCAAATATTTAATGAAAAAACCAGATGTGAATGCTCGAATTATAAGGTGGTTGATTTTATTACAGCAATTTGATCTAACCATTATTGATAAGCTTGGTAAAGAAAATATTGTTGTAGACTTTTTATCTAGGGTGAATCTGCCTGCAGGTGAAGAAGGAATGGTGGATGACCAGTTACCAGATGAGCACTTGTTTGCTATTTCGGTTCTCTGTCCATGGTTTGCTGATATAACAAACTATTTAATATCAGTATAGTTCCCACCAAGCTTGCTTTCCAAAGAAAAGAGTAAGATAGTCAGAAAAAGTGCCCCCTTCACTTGGATTGGGGGCAATCTTTTCAAACTTGGTCCAGATCAAATCTTGAGAAGGTGTGTAAGGGAAGAGGAAGTTTTTGACATCCTTCGAACCTATCATGAAGGGCCTTGTGGAGGTCAATTTGTAGCAAAGAGGACAACATTCAAAGTGTTACAAGCAGGCTCTTATTGGCCCACTCTTCATTAGGATGTGAAAAAGTACATTAGTCAGTGTGATTGGTGCCAGAGGATGGGAAAGCCTACTCCAAGAGATGAAATGCCCCTACAGCCTCAAGTGAATTTCGAGCCATTTAACAAGTGGGGCATGGAATTCATTGGGCCTATCAACCCTCCTTCAAAGCAAAAACAATACATTATTGTGTGCACTGATTATTTGACTAAGTGGGCTGAAACCAAGGCAACTAAAGCAGCAACAGAAGAGAAGGTGGTTGAGTTCCTAAGGGAGAATGTATTTTACAAATTTGGGTACCTAAGAGAGCTAGTCACAGACCAAGGCAGCCACTTTACCTCCAACATGATTGAAGAACTGCTCATCCATCACAAAATAAAGCATATGAACTCCACTCCCTATCATCCACAAGCTAATGGGTAAGTGGAAGTGACCAATAGGGCACTGGAGAGCATCTTAACCAATGATCTAGGTGGTTCCAGAGAGACACACAGGACAAAGAGGTATGAGTGCTCGAAAATCAAAATGTTCAAAATGATATCGGCCTAGGACCAGAGCGTATATCTCGTCATCCTGATCGTGGAGGTGCAAACAGTTCATCAATTTGATTCTGGATGATGAAGTTATCGCAAAAAGAGTTCGCCTTTATTCCTCTGAAAATAAGACATTTTCTCCTTAAAAATGGATCTAAAAGCCTTATATGGAAAATCGCATCGGAAGAAGTGCAAAGGGCAGACTTAAGGCCGGGCCTTTAGATCCCCTAATCAGCAATCTTCGACTAATTGGAGTCGGGGGCATGCGATGTGCGATATTGGTCCTTTGGAACCCCCGATCGATGATCTCTGATATATTGGGTTGGAGGAAGATAGGCATGCGGATCAGGACCTTAGAACTAGTGATTTGTGATTTGCGATTGTTGATATCGGCGATCAAAATGATCGGCCGATTGGCGATCAGCGTTGGCGGATGCCAATGGAAGAACCCTGGGCCATAGCGATAGCTATATGTGATGCGATCTCAGTCGTTGGATCGGAAACCGACCAATGGCCACGATTAAATCAGCGATTGGGAGATCGGCGATCCCAATACCAAGGAGCGATTCGACAGCGACTACGATGCAATCTAGACCGTCTGATTGGAACAGATCAATGGTCCAGATCTAATCGGCTTATCGGCGATCAGCGGATCGACGTATTGATAATCAACGATCGGTGATCCTGATATACAGGGCCATTAACATTGGCGATATGCGATTGCAATCAGCGTGGACCCGATAGTCAAATAAAGCCCCGATTTGATAAAATTTGAAGTCCGGTTTATCAGATTTTCATAGTTTTCTGTGTATTTTGTGTTTCTACTTGTATTTGTCTGTTTTAACAAAAAATTCTGAGGTTTGTTACGCTCGCCGATCCTTTGATGCAAACGAATTTTATTCCTAAACAAAAGACCTCTATTATAAACAAAACAGATCCTGTTTTAAGAGACCTTTGTCATAAAAATGTGTTATAAAACACGATGGAGGCAGAATGCCCGAGGGGGGTGTGCCAGAGGAAAGAGAGCACCCACAAGCCTGAGTGCCAGAGAGCCTGTGCGAGAGGATGGAGAGCTTGAATGCCAAAATCGTCCCAATGAAGAGGCTGCACCTGATGGAGAGTCGCAGAATGAGAGGGCCAGGCAAAACAGAGATAGCTAGAGTGTCGCAAAGCTACAACGACATAGCCAGAGTGGCGATACGCTGCAGAGAGCCACAGAGCTTGGTCAAGCTAGCAAGAGCAGGCAATCCAACAAACCAGAAGGTCAGTCAGAGCCGCAGAGTGGCAGTGGCATAGCCAGAGCACTACAGAACTAGATAGCCTGAGATCTACATTGCAAAGAAGTCCAGAGCAATCTTCTTTTGAGCGATGATGTCAGATTGATGTTTCAGCAAGCTTCAGCTTATTGACAGCTATTTCAGATGCCCCCGCTTCTTCATATGGCCACTCGTAGTGAGGTCGGAGTCTAGATTGGTAGCAGGTTGTGCCTGTGCATCGATAATGTGAACAACGCTATTCACCGTGGATTGTTTTTGCTAAAGATATGAACATCCACTTCTTCATCCACTTCTTCAGATGGCCTATGGTGTGAGGTATATGATTACTTTATATACTTCTTCTTATTGCATTATGTTGCACAGATCCTTGATTGATATTGAGGCAGGATCTTATTTATTATATGTTGTCATGATTCCTTGCTTGGTTTGAGGTAGAATCTTCTATATGATGTACTTCCTGTCATAACTCTTCATGTTATGCTTTGAGATCCCTTGTTATATGTTACTGGGATACTCTTGTTGTCATCATGCATATTTTGTTTTTGACATCCCTTTTGTGCCATGTTAGTGGGATGTTCATCATGCATGTTTTTGTGTCATACTTATAGGAGTCTTTTGATTGAGAATTCCAGTTGTGGAATATCTCTTAGAGGCACTCCTACATGAGGGAATTTTTCCTTGTATGATCAGCACATCATATCTTGTGTACATCATCTTTATTAATAACACTTAATGCAGCGGCCTACACCATCTTGACATCGGGGCCCGAAGACGTAGTCCCTCCTGAACGAACTCCGTTATCAACATCTTATGTTTTCATATGCTAATGATTGTCTTATTCCTCTTCTTTTCTGCATGTAGATGTATTCATTAATGTTCTTTTAAAATGAAATTTAACACATCACGGAAGTAAAAGGTCTTGGAAGGGTCCTTCTTCACACTCGGACCTGGATCAAGTGGTATCAGAGTGGTCTTTGCGTTGATGTGAATTGTAGTGTGAATAATGACAAAGGATGAAAGAGCGATGTACGAGACCATGCTCAATGTTTCCAAGAAAGTGGAAATTGTGTATGAAACTCTACAGAAAGAAACAGAGGAAAAGGAGCAATTGCAGCTTCAGTTGCAAGCCACAGAATAGGCCATGGAAGAACTAAAGCAAAACCAACATAATCTTCAAACAAAGAATGATGAATTGAATATGTGCCTACATGAAGAGAAAGAGGAAAAACAAAATTTGCTACGATAGCTGCAAGCAAAGGACGAGGCCTTAGAAAAGCTACAGTGTAACCCATGTGAGGTAAAAGTAGTTCTCCATCTTCATGTATGTTTCTTGATGATGATTTCACTAAGTTTGAAAATCATACCACAGGAATTAGCTCCAAACTATTGAAGAGAATGGGGTATGAAGGAAAAGGATTGGGCATTAATGGCCAAGGCATTATCAATACCATCAAAGTAGAGGAATTACCCCGTCATGTAGGACTTGGGTATGTCAGGAAAGAAGTTGGGGAATGCGCCACGACAGTTAGCGAACCACCAATAATGGATGATGAGAAACCCTCATCAGATCTTTCCAAATCAAAAGAGAAGGTAAAAGATGTTGATTTCCTTTCGATTTCATCTTCTCATAGTATGATGTCTTTTGAAGATTTGGAGATCCCAATTATAGGGACAAATGTGAGGCTCCTTACAAGGATGAGGCACGAGGAGAAAGAAGAACTTGGTGTTAATAACCAAGGCATAACTCCATCTTTGGAGGTTGTGCATGAACATTTATTTGCAGGCTCGAGATACACTAAAGGAGAGTGCTCGAAGGTGTTAGATTCGTTCGAGACATTGTCGAGGAAAGAGAATGATGGGAAAACATCCCCATAATCCCATGGCAATTTCCATTACAGGGAGAGAGCTGAGCCAAGCTCTCATCACCATACTGACATCATAGACAACAAAGGAAGGTATAACCACTTTCGATCTTCGAATGTTCATTTTGATTATGATCATGTTATTAATAATGAATGAAGATCAATGCATCAGAAAACATGTACCTTTTGTGGCTTACCTAACCATACCTCTTCTAAGTGTTGGAAAAGAATGGCAACACTCATGAGGCATGAAAGACCCTCTCAACAACATGAAAAGAATAAGGTTAAGCAGATATGGAGGAAGAAATCCTACTGCATTCATTGCGACAGAAATGGCCATCAATGAGCCACTTGTTGGAGGCTCCATCTAGAGCAATGCATTAAAGACAAAGTGTTGGTGTGTGAACAAGGTAAAGCAGTTGTTTGACAAGCAAAACCACCTCAAAGAGGTGACCCATTCACCATGATAAGTGAAAAATGGTTTCTAGATATGTTTTCGTTTCATGGTCATTCTTTTGTAAATCATTTGTTACATTTTAAAGTGTAAAGGTGGTGATGTGTTTTCCATCACTTGGTCAGCAACAATGATGTATGGTTCTGTTTTGAGTCGTATTTTGAGTTGCATGTTAAAACTCTGAAAGTGATGTTATGTTTCCATCACTTTTCGACACAATAATGTTTGGCCTTATGTATATAAATCATGTGTTGCAGTGATGATGTGTTTTCCATCATTTTTTGAAGCAACGATGATAGGTTGGCCTGGTTGTCTTAGTTTGGATATTACGTACATCTTTGTTATAGACAATTTTGGGCACTGCAACCCCAATCATACATGTCCATAAACCAAGGGCTTCTAAGTCCCTAAAAGTGTTGCTTCACACCCTAAAGGAACAAGGTCAGCTGATTACATCATCTCCCAAAATTTCTCCACAGAAAACTGCTCAGAACTGGTCAAAATTGGACCATACAGACTGCCCAGTGTAGAGGGTGCGATGCATCCCACATGCTCAGAGTAAAAAGTGTGATGCATACTGGAAATCCCTTCTGTAGGGTGCGATGGGCAAGAGTAGACAAATGGCAGAGACAATTTGCAAGGTGGATGGTCATGGAATCTTCCAGAAACGTCTCCTATGACACTTGCCTCTCTGAATTTGCCTAGGGATGAGTAAGAGATCATCAATCTCCAAGTGGAATCAAGAACT
>APFE030060227.1:0-10353 GCA_000404065.3 Pinus taeda
ATTGCAACTTTATATTTGGAACAAAATCAGTTTGTATGGTATCAATGGCTTTGCTCTCGTAAACAAATTATCACTTGGGTAATTTTTATGGAAGAATTGACAGCACATTATGAGGATACAAAAAGCAACATTTTTTTAGCCAATTGATAAGTCTCAAACAAAAGGGTTCAATAATGGAGCACATTGAGGAGTTCAAAAAATTGAACATAAGGGTCAAAAATATTCTAGAGGAGCATAGGATGTGTTCATAGGGACTTTAAAGGATAATATCCAATATGATGTTCTGGACAAATCAAATGCCAAGTACAAGCAGTGACATGATCAACATCGGGTGCCACACAAGTTTCAGGTGGGCGACAAAGTCCGGTTTCATTTGTAAAAGGAATGCCTTATCGGAGCCTATTGAAAACTTAGACCACTCTGATATGGTCCTTACACCATTACCAAGGCCGTGGGAGACAATGCATTTGAGCTCAGCTTTCCCCCATTCCTTGGCCTACACCCAGTGTTCAATGTGGACCACATTCAACCATACTTTCCACCATTATTAGACACATCTGATGTTGTAGAATAACTCACACCCACAGATTTAAATCCTAATTGCATGGAACAAGCGGCAATTGATCAGATCATGTACACATAAATCAAGCACACTCGCCAACATAATATCCAACTGTATCAAGTTGTCAAAGCAGGCCAACTCCTTCACCAAGGACCAAGTTCAATAGAAATTTCCTCATCTCATGGAGGAACTCAATGCAATGGGGACCATTGCTTCTTAAGGGGGGAGGAATGATCCAGGTGGATATTGGTGGCCACCTACCAAGTCCACTTGGACCCCGACCATTGTTCCCTTTAGCTTTTCAGTTTCCTTAATTGTAGCACAATTTACTATTTTTAGCAGGTTTTCGGGTCCTGAACTTTCGAAGCTGTTTTGAGGCCCTAAACGACGTTTTTTGGGAAAACTGGGAGCAAAATGGGTCCATGGACCGGTGTTTATCTTCCCAAAATTGTATTTCCTAGATAAATCTTTCAAACGAGATATTGTGTGTGTCAAACGGAGATCGTATGCCAAAGTTACAACCCCAGGAAGTTGATGTACCAATTTATGCAAATGGGGCCCCCATTTTGGCGTTTTGTCTTCTAGGGTTAGGTTTTTGGATGTTTAGGGTTTTCCATTGTTTCTCAACAATAAATAGGCCTTTGAGCCTCATTGTAACATAGTTCAAAGGCATGTGGCCACCACATCTCTTCTCAGAGATAAGCTAACATCGCCCTAGCTAGTTAATTTTCATTTTTGTTTGTAAGCATATTTCAGTATTTCACATTAATGAAATGAAGTATTATTTCCACTGCATTTCTGTTTTTATGGTTATGTTTGTAATTTGTTGTGTTCTTGTTTAAATCTGGATCATGATACCATGTAGAGATTTTGACTGTAGATTAACTTGATAATGCAATATAACTAAAGAAAAATACTTTAATTTACTTCTACAATCAAACTTGCAGAAGCTTAATAGATTTTAGCAACATCAAGCTAAACACATATAACCAGAAGAAGAATCAATGCACATGAAACACAGAAGAATACTCAATTGAAAGCCTTAGCTAAAAACCTCACTATCTGTATTATCATACAAGTTGGAAATATCTCAGAATTACACAAAGCTTTAGCTCTCACAACTAGCCAGCTCTCAGTACAATCCTCATAAATTCTCACAGGAAAAATAGACTTCTCATAAGTCTTCCACACTACCCTCCAAGCTCCTATTTCCTAGCGCAGTTTTCATGGGTGATCCTATTTTTACCAAGTGTAATGCTAACACTCACATTGATCTCACACCCTATAAAACTGTGCAAAACTCAAGGAATGAATTCCTTTTGCATACATGAGTTTTCCTTATAGGAAAATTCATGCGACTAATAGTACATTGTCCTTGTCTTTAATCTCAACTTGGTCTTTCTCAGAATAGACATGGATGAGTTAATGATGATAGAATCTTCAGTTATCTGGAATACACTAGTCGGATGCATGCATGCATTAGCTGACTGAACTCACAATTAGTTCCTCAAACAGTTTGAAACTAATTTAATTGTACTTAACTCAATAAAATGAGCTAACTAATTACAACTCAAATATAACTCAACCTTATCTCCTTAATTAAGGGATAATATCCTTAATTTAAGGGATAAATGTTGCATGACTTCAAAAAGACTTATAACTTGAATTTCTCCAACTAATTAACTCAAGACGAATTAATTAATTATTTTTAAAACAAATGGTGAGACTAAATTCAAATTTTAATTCAAGGACAAATTAAAATTTGGAATATTCTTGTTGCCACATTTCATCAGGAGTATCAACACTTGGGGAAATCATGTGGAAGCTCTATGATGTGTTTGTCACCATACATAAAGTAGTTGTCTATTTGCTAAAAATCTCAAAAACATATAGGCTACCATCACATATGTACAAGAGTGGACAAGGTGGTACAAAGGGGCCCCACTTGAATTAGAGAAGAAAATGAAGCCACGAGCAGAGCTGGAGAAAGTGAAGGTTTGAATGTTAATTCAAAACAACAAGCAACTCGCCTCATTCATTGGAAGAATTCAAGCCTTGTATGTACTTTTGTATAGAAGTTTGGATGTCTTGGTGATATCGCACCAAATCCTATCAATCGATTTCCTAACCAAAGCTAAACAGACGAACCAAGTATGGCAGGAGGTCAAAGAGTACTTGGAGTAGCTAAGACATAATGCCACCATGGATGACTTGGAGCTATATGCCTAGAACATGCAAAATTTCATCGGTGGTCCTGTAAAATTCAAAACAATGTTGCCCATGTTTAAGAATGAGTTGGACACAGGTTATAAGATAGTGTATTCAGATGCCATGGAGGCTAGAGTTTGCTTCCAATAAGACATCATTAAGCAGTTTGGGGATACCATCACATAGTACCAAGATTGGCACCAATATGTGACCGAGAAGCAACAAGTGGAGGTTGTTGAGCTAGACTTCTCCCAAACTTTAGCATCATTCTATGGTGTCTTGCTAGGCTGTCAAGTTGCCTTTACTATATTTTGTCTTATATGCGTACAAGTGTAAAATGAAATATTATTTGTAATTATGTTGTAAGTGAAATTCCAAGTGTCAATATTGGAATACGAAAATTCATCATGTAATGTAATGTGTTATTTTGTGAAGAAGTTGAAGATTCGTGAGGGTAGTCCAAAGGTCACAAAGGGGGAGTTGAAGAGTCACCCCCCTCTTGTTATAAATAGAACTCATAACTCATGTAAGGTATTTTTGGAGCCAAGCTTTTGGCTAGGCTTAGGCTTACAAAGAGCTTGGGAGTATTATGAAGAGCCTTGGCTTCTCCATAGCATAGAGCGAGTATAATTCTTTGGAGGAGCAGGTGTTCTTGATTGTAATGTTAGACTATTAGTGCTAGTGGTCATGAATGGTGTATGTATGGATGACACTTTCACTTATAATAATAAAATCAGAGCTAAAACGCTTTCATGCATATGTTTTTAATATAGTGGGACTATTATTATTTTATTATAAATGTATGTTATTTAACTTACGCATATGATTATGAACTATCTTTCTTTCATTTGTATGAATCTTTTTGAATGTGTGTTGTTTTATTAACTCATCACTTTAACTTGTGGACTATTCCGCATCTTAGCTCGTGATCTCATTTCACTCATGTGTTCCTTTCAAGCTATGTACTATTACAGGCTTCCAAGGGGCACACTTCCTTTTCCCTTCATGTGTTGGTACCTTCCTACATCGCACTTGAATCTCCTTAGGGTCTTACTTCCCTCTGCGTGTTCCCACAGTCAAGGCATAACATTACCACCCACTAGTGGGACTCCTACTCCAAATAATGTGAGGTCTATTTGAGACTTCATATCGGTGAGATCCCCTAAACTTTGGTAGGTCTAGCACCTTCAATAGGTCCATTAAATTTCTTGTAAGGTACACCATTCTCTTTCTCACCTACATCTTTAAGTCTTGTCCTTTTCGGCTAGCATTTACCTTTATTCTTGTCTTCCCCTTTCCAACCCTGCTGATATTTTGTCTATGCCTTGATTGCTCATAATTTTGTTTCAACTTTCAAATGACTTCTTCAAGTGATTGAGACTCATCTTACACAATCTGATCTTTAATTTATAATGGTAATCTGTTGACAAATTGTTGAACTTTGTATTTCTCACCCTTAATATATGGTACAGACCTAAACAATTCCAAGAAGTTGATTATATACTCCTCATCTGTTATTGATCCCATCTTTAGCTCATAAAATTCCTTGAATTTAATTTCATAGTACATTTCTAAAATGTACTTATTCCAATAAAATGTCTCTTGAATTCATGCCAATTCAACTCCTTTGTCCTGATGTCTCTAACTTGCTTCACATCTTCCAACTAGATGTTTTCTTTCCCTTTGAGGCCAAAGATAACTATTATGGCCTTCATATTCTTTGTGTAATCATGAAAATCAAATAATTTCTTCATCTCAAGTAGCCATGCTTCCATCTTCCAGCTTCTTGAAATCTCCATCAAAGGTAGGTGACTTGTCTTTCTTAAACTCATCTGGAAAATATCCCTAGGCATTCCTCTTGTAAGGATGATAACAATGATTACCATGTTATCTATTAGAGAACTAACTAGAATAGAGCATGTGTCCATCACCTCCCCTATCCAGTGTATCCAAGAACCTTCCATCTTTGATCGTGTCATCCCTATCTGACCTATGCCCAACATGAGACCTATTTCCATATGGCCCATTAATCATGTCCTCCCATCCATCACTGATCCTATGTGGTCCCTATCTCTACAAGCATAACAAACTCTTAAGGATAATTGTATTAACCTCTACATGTATCTCATGTGCCTGAATGATCTTGTCATTATTTTATTTGCAACGTTTTATTTCCACCTTCAAAATTCTCAAAGTGTCTGTTATTTCAGGAGAGTACCCATCACCATGATTCTCATTTGATATGTAGGGAGAATCTCATGAACTATAGTCCACCATATTACTAGTCATCTTTGATATTCTTCTTCCTTCAAGTATATCATGTCAGCCAAACCAAAATATAAACGTAACCAACATACCTCAGTATATTTCATTGGAGGATATCTCGTCTGCAAGATCAACCAGACTAGCACAATACATGTATAATCATAATCATAACAATATATAGATATCATCTCAATCATCATCCAGTTTCCATGCATGATGTCACAAATTATAACACCAACTTGACACGATGCATGCACAATAACATATAAACACTAACATGCATAACATATTCATATACAACTGACATGCATTCACAACAACACATCCTAACAACAACACCTTCAACTTCTACATGACCACACAACTGCAGCAATGACATTCACCATGCATACACATCAAGCACATATACAACCTACATGCATGAATGAAAAACACATTTTTCCCATCTATTCCACGACTTTGTGGTACCAGATATCACTCAAGGAGAACAAAAACCAGACATCACCCAAAGAGAATGAAACTCATTCTGATACACCTTTGTAATACCCTCCTCACACACTTATCCAAGTTAATCACCCTGTCGAGGTAAATATGTGATGAATATTTATTATGATTTGATTCACCCAAGTATATCCAAGGAAGAAGAATCGAAAAATCAAAACCAAACTTACCTTCCTCAGGAGCTACATGACACCCAAAGGCTAACCAACCACTTAAGGTTCCCAACTGTTTGAGTTAACTGGCTTTTTAATTGAACTAAACCCCATCCACTCCCATGACAAACCCTCCATGTGACTGAAACCCTCTAGTCACTCCCACATGCCTTCTTCCCAATGACTACAAACTTTTTCAACCAATTCAGTGTCAATAACCGTAGGATTTAAGCCACTTATTTAGGCCTAGGACCCAGGCATCTTCCTAGAATTTGATGAAACACTCAGAAGTGATAAATAAAAATAATACAAGGCCTATAATGAAAAACTTAAATAAGAACCTAACCTGGCTCATCCTAGCCATGATAGGCATTTCGTCAAACACATCATGAGCATGTAATATATAGGCCATAAAAACACATCTAAACATAGGGACCTCATACTTATCTAATATTCGTTAAGAAGGTTGGATGCCCTCTCAGAATAGTTGCATTATAATATATTAGGTCATTCATTCATTAACATTCCATCTACTAACCAAAAAATTATGAGAGCCATAACTCAATTCTATCATAAACCATGCTTATAACCAACATATAACTATATACATATGAATTATTATATGACCATTAAAGCCACATAATAACAAATACACTTACACATAATACACAAGAGGGAAGAGCTCTTATTAAAATATGTGAATCCAACCAAGTCAAGTCCTTCCACATACCACATGACCATAGATTGGGTTGAACCAAATCTTTCTTTCATCCAATCACCACCATGCCATATTCTAAGAATGAATGTGGGACCCACAACAAAACCAACCATGCTTCTTAGGCTTTGCTGCATATCCCACCAAAACCGGTCAAGGATTTCTAGTCCTGAAGCAAGAACCTATATAAATAGGCTTTATCATGTATCCCACCATATGATGGTCAAGGATTCCTAGGCCCAAACAAGCATACACTACCATGCTTTACTGCAATCCCACCACATACTAGTCCAAGGATCACTAGGCCTATACAAGCATGGATGCCTCCATATTTATCCACTTAAATTGTGAGGAATTTGTCCATCTCCATCCTCGAGCTTTACCATATATCTTTCCATTTACTGTTCAAGGATTCCTAGGCCCAATGAGGGTATACACGATGAGGCTTTATTGCAATCCCACCTTTACTAGTCCAAGGATTTCTAGGACTTGTGATTTTTCCTGAGACTACCCGACTCAATTTCAAAACCATCTGCAAATCCAACTCAACCAAGAAAAAGAATCCCATCACACCATGGCTATCCGAAAATGGCAAGGCAAGGCTAAAACCACTATCACAGCTAGAAAAACCCATGCCAATCACAACAAGAGAACCAAATACACACATGCATGTACCATTCATGCGAAAACTTGTAAGGAAATCATCCTTGCAACTCGATACTTACAAGTAATCCCATTGTAATTGCTTGATCCCACTCTTCCTTTTGTTGATCCTTGCATCCCTTTTATTTCTTGTCCTCGATTTTCTTTCCTTTCTCCAATGCTAGAGTGATCCAAGAATTCTCTAAGTGTGCAAGAGTATGAGAGAGTAGAAAGAATAGAGAGAGATCCAAGATAAAATTGAAAAAAGGTTGTGAATTGATCCTCAGAAGCGTTTTTGTCAATGAGGCCTCAATTTTCTTCAATTTCCCTTATGTTTCGTTCATTTTCCTCCTCACATGCAACCTGTGACCTTTAACCTTCCTTTTCCCTTAATTTCCTTTATTTTCATAAATAAAATGTCAATTAATGCCTCTTGCCTTTCCAAAGCCTTTGCCATTTCCTTTTCCAATTTACTTTATCCATAATAAACCAAATGAACACCCACCATGATATTTTTCTGAACATTCATCTTGGAATACATGTCCTATGACCTTAGTCATATTTTTCCTTTATTAACTTTATTATAGATATTTTTAACCTGGGGTTGTTATAGTTTAAGAAAGAAAAGCCACCTACCTTCAATGGAGAAATGAAGAAGTCACACGATGTAGAAGCTTGGTTACTTGGGATGAATAAGTTCTTCAAATTGCATGAGTACTCAGTGAATATGAAAGCCAAGATAGTTACTTTCAGTCTTAAAAGTAAAGTGGAAATTTGGTGGGAAGATGTAAAGAATGTTAGAGGTATTTAGAAAGAGGAGTTTACTTGGAGTCATTTTGAGAGAATTTTCTAGAAGAAGTATCTATCTAAGAGATACTATGATGGCAGGGAAAAGGAATCCTATGAGTTGAGGATGGGATCTATGACCAATGAGGAGTACACTAGCAGTTTCTTGGAATCTTTGAGGATGAGAAATCAAAGATTTAGAGATCCACCAGTGGGTTATCAATAGCATTCAAGGATGGGATCGAGTTTGATGATCCTAGATCGTTGGAGGAAGCCATTAGAAATTTGAAACATTGTTATGAGAAATCGAAGCACATGTCTAAATATGAGCAGGATTGGAAAGCTAATGACAAGAATAATGAAAGTGGTATAATAAGTGAGGAATATTACCAGATATAGGTTACAAAGCGAACGAATGTTGCACAAGCAGTTCAATACAACCAAAAGAGGACAAGGATTTTATTATATGGAGAAGAAAAACGGTGATGGAAATAAGCCTTTACAATCTTTGACTTGTGGCAAGGATCATCGAAGGAGAGATTGTCCACAAAATGAAGGTGACAGACCACAGATTTATAGTGCTCAAGAGGCACAAATATTGGGGGATATTGGATAGAGTATTCCACGAATTTATGCAACTTCAGATAAGAAGTAGGTGTATCATTAGGAATCTATTATCGAGATGGATAGTAAGCTTTGTGATCAAGTTGTTTCTATTTTGATTGACCCTGGATTTAATTATAGTTATGTTAATCCTCAAATGGTGGATATGTGTGGTTTTAATAAAGAATTACATGGAAAATCTTGGTTAGTGTAATTGGCTACAAGTACAAATAAAATATTCCATCATTGGGTAACATCTTTTGCATTTGATTTGAATGACATTCCTACGTCAGCACATCTAAATATACTTCCATTGGGGTCATACAATATGTTGTTGGGTACAAATTGGTTGTATATTCCCATGACAAAGGTGGACCATTATGATAAAGCTATTGAGTGCTTGGATTACAATGGAGAACAAAGAATTTTGCAGGGTAGGAATAAGGTGACATCAGTGAGGATGGTTTTAGCTATGTGGGCAAAACACGGTCACAAGAAAGGGTGTGTCTTGTTTGCAATACATATTTCCAATGATATAGGTAAGGATGTTGAGGATGATGATGTCTTGAACAGGTTCCTAGTGTTGTAATGATTTTAGGATGTATTCCCAGAAGAGATATCAGAGTTATCGCCTCATAGGGAAGTGGACTTTTCTATTGAGTTGATGCCAAGAGAAACATCAAAGGCACTGTACAGGATGAGTACCCTAGAATTGGTGGAAATGAAATTGCAATTGAAGGAAATCCTTGAAAAAGGATACATTAGGCCAAGTGTGTTGCCTTGGGGTACACCAGTATTTTTTGTGAAGAAGAAGGATGGTACTCCTAGGTTATGCATTGATTACATGCATTTGAATAAGGTGATGATTAAGAACAAGTATATGTTGTCGATGATTGATGACTTGTTTGACTAGTTGAATGGAGAAATAGTGTTTTCAAAGTTTGATTTGAGATCATGATACCCTTAGGTACACATCAAAGAAGAGTACATTTACAAGAATGATTTTCGAACCAGGTTTGGGAATTATGAATTTGTGGTAGTTCCTTTTGGTTTGACTAATGCTCCAACTAATTTTATGTGTTTTATGAGTAGTGTGTTGCATCCTTATTTGGACAAGTTTGTGATTATATTCAATGATGATATAAAGATATATTCTAGGAATAAGGAAGAACATGTCGAATACTTAGCAACAATCTTGAAATTTCTCAAGGAACATTAGTTACATGCCAAGCTTAGTAAATGTAGTGTCTTTTAGATAGAGGTTCATTACTTGGGGCATGTGGTTTCTAAGGAAGGTGTAGAAGTGGATCTAGAAAAGATTGTATCTATTGTGGATTAGGGAACTCCTAAGAATGTGGATGAGGTCAAATCATTTATGGCATTAGCAAGTTTTTACACGTGGTTTTTAAGAAAATTCTCATGGATTTCCCAATCTATTACATCATTGCAGAGGAAATGAAAGAAATTTGAATTGATAGAGGAATGTTCAGCTAGTTTTGAGCAATTGAAACAATTGTTGACAAATGCTCTAGTTCTAAATATTGTGAATCTGGATAAAGAGTTCATGGTATGTACAAATCCTTGCAAAAAAGGAGTTGGTGGGATTCTAGTGCAGGAATGATAGGTAGTATGCTATGAGTCAAGGAAATTGAATGAGAACGAGCATAACTATGTGACACTATTGAAGATGTGGAGATACTATATTCTTGGTAGGAAGTTCATCTTGATGAATGGCCATAGTGGATTGAGATAATTATTTGACCAACCAAATATGAATTCCAGGAAATCTAGGTGGTTGGAGATGATCATGTAGGTTTTAACCCCGTACAGAAATTACCTGCATACGAATTCTAAATCATAGGAAAAATAAAAATGTGAGAGCATAACACATAAAACACATATACACAGAGATTTCCCAC
>APFE030060228.1:10790-23681 GCA_000404065.3 Pinus taeda
AAATATGGAGCATTGCAGCATGCAAAGTATGACATATTTGGCCTGTAAAAATGTCAATCATGAAATATGAGTAACTTGTTGCAGCAGGAGGCTAACATGGCCAGTGCCTACTAATGTTTATGAGGTCAGGAGTTTCACTGGGGCAACACAATACTTGAGGAAATTCATAGCCTCATTTTCAGTATAGCAGCACTACTCCACGCCATAACAACAAGTGGCAAGAGTTTCCAGTGGGGAAAAGGTCAGCATAAGGCTTTTTAAGAGCTAAAGAAGAAGATTTGTCAAGCACTAGTTATGGAATTACCAAACTTGCAATGACCCTTTGAAGTGGAGACAGATGTGAGTGGGTATGCAATGGGTGTTGTCTTGATGCAAGGAGGAAAGCCTATTTGCTACCATTCTGAAGTATTCCTTGGGACAATTATTAACTACCCTACCTATGATAAGGAGCTCTATGCCATGGTGCAATCTGTGAAGAAGTGGAAGCACTATCTGATGGGAAATGAGACAATAATCTACACATATCACCAACCATTACAATGCTTTTAGGCCTAGATTAAGCTACAACATACTAGTCATGACAAGTGGATGGGGTTTTTACAACAGTTTAATTTGGTGATTATAAGAAGGGAAACACAAAGAAATTGTCTGCTTTGCTTTCAAGGCCACCCACATTAAAGATTACATCTTTGGGGACTCTTATGCACATGGAGCCATTCACCCACGATTTATACAAAGAGACATATTCAGAAGATGAGGACTTCAAGGAGGTGTATCAATAGTTTCAAAGTTAGAGTAATGTGCACGATAGCGACAACAACGTTGACTACTATCTCCAGGATGGGTTTCTCTACAGTTTGGATAAGCTTTGTGTTCCTAAAGGTGAGCATTTTCAGCTGATTAGAGAGGCTCATACCTCCAAGCTTGCAAGGCACTTTGGTGTAGGGAAGACCGTGGTTAACTTACATAGGTATGTGTATTGGCCCAAGATGCAAGAGAAGGTAGATAGGTTCATAAGGGGATGCATGCTTTTTTGTACCATCCAGCCTAACAACAAGAAGCATGGTCTGTATCATCCCTTACCTGTACCTACTCATCTTTGGGAAAGCATTTCCATGGAATTTGTGGGAGGTTTACCAACAAGCAGGAGGGGACATGATTACATGTTCGTGGTAGTTGATAGGTTAACCAATATGTGTGTTCTAATGCCCTATAAAAATACCATAAACAGACAAGAAGCTACAAACTCGTTCTTTGGACATATATGGGTGCACTTTGGGATATCAATGTGCATCATTTCAGACAAGGATGCAAGATTTCTTAGTGAATTCTTGACTACATTGTGGGAGAAGATGAAGACAAATTTGGAGAGATCTACAACATTCCATCCACGGACAGATGGGCAGACAGAAGTAGTCAACAGGAATTTGGTGCAACTTATGAGGGGATACAACCAAAAGAATTTGAAGACCTGGGATGTAAATACGAGATATATACAACATTCTTATGACACAACAATCCACACTTCTACATGAATGTCCCCATCTGAGACTTGTTTCAGATATTTTCCACCTTCACCTTTAGATATTACATATGGGCAAAAAGGAGGAGTGAGGAGAGATCTTACAAGGGATGCTTTAAGAGTTGAAAATTTTATAGAGAAGGTTAGGTAGATCCATCTACAGGTATGGGAAACACTGCAAAAGTCGCAGGAGAAGTATACAGTGTGGCATGATCAACACATAATAGAGAAATCATTCAAGGTGGGATATAAAGTATGGCTATAGTTGAATAAGGAGAGGCTGCAGGGGCCTGGTAAGAAAATCAAGGCTCTAAGGTATGGTCCCTTTGAGATATGGGAAAAGGTGGTTGACAATGCCTATCAACTTAGTTTACCACCATATGTGCGCATTTACTTAGTTGTGAATGTAGATAATTTGAAACTCTATAAGCCTTCCATGCTAGTTTAGTAAGAGGAACACATCCTACCTTCTTTGGAGGATTTGGCACCATACGCTCAAGCAGAGTTGAAAAAAGATACAGTTTTTCAGAATAGGCCCTAAACTACAAGACAGGGGCAACATGACCTTTGGAAGATTGGGTTGAAGGGACAACTTCCAGGAAAAGCTAAATGGTACACTAGAGAGAAGGTGGTTCCTCACCACATTCAGTAAAAGCTTTTAGGGACTAAAATCCTCCCAAAATGGGGAGGTGTGATCCAAATTGGATCATTATATTTTTTTTCATCCATATTGATGCATTAAGAGTGGAAAAAGTGGAGGAAACAACTCACCAAACTGTTTTTACGGCAGGACCCAGTTTAGCGAAACGAGGTCCAAAACCTTCATGGGGACTTCACTCAATGAACCTTTGACATATCATGTGTGTTCATGGCATATTAAACAATACCCTTAATTTTACTACATATTGGAAAATACTTATAAAAATCACATTATTTAACCCCCTACCAATATGAACCCAATACACCTTCCCAATTTTAAAACCCACTACTTTCACTAGATATTCTAGTTATCCATTTTTTCATTAACTTCGAGCTCCATTTTTTATACCTACTAATAGAAAAACCCTTTACCCACTATATATCCCCCAATATATTATATCATTTTTTCCTCAATATATATCCCCCAATATAAACCCACGTGGTATGGTATTTCTCCCTCAGTGAATCCCCCACAAAACATTTTGAGGCGTAAAACAATGTTTTTTGGGGGGGTAAAAAATTGCTTCTTTAACACAACACCTTTTCAAGCTATTCTACACACAGATATGTTTCCGACGGCGCAAAAAGCACGTCAATCGGAGTCCGTATGCAAAAGTTATGCCACTCAAAAGTTGACCTTCATGTTTTCACGCCTATAGTTCGGGAGGATGTCATGTTAGCCCCCATTATTTATGGAAAATGGGCTATCCATGTGTTTTTGATGTAAAAGACTCTATAAGAGTCTATTTTGAAACTCTAGTTAATAATTGATGTAGTCAAACTTAACCACTAGTAAGCTACCGGGTTGTGTTATAACTGAGCCACTAAGAGGAAGAGGCATTCCATCCTTTTGAGAGCATTTTGTTCTATAGCTAAGAAAATATATCCATAAGAGATAGGAGGTAGAGAACACAGAGAGGATCTATGCACTATAGCAACCCATGGGCCACAGACATTACTTCTTTGTACCTACAACCATATTTCCAGACAGAGAAAGAGAGTGAAACGACCTAATCTTCCAACGTGGTTTTCTCCCGAAAGGGTTTCCTAAAGAGCATATCTTGTGTCTTGTGTGTGTGTGCTTATTTTTTCATTGTCTACTTTTATGCATAATTTATATTCACATGCATGCACTAATTACAGTGAAATCCACAGATCTTAAAGTTTAATAAACTGTGATAGTGTAGATTTTTCATAGTTTTAATATAACATTATTAGATCTGTTGTGACGAACTGTCCAGTGGAATATCCACTACAGTTTAAAGATCATCCATACTTGTGGAATCCCTCATCTTCCATTGCACTAAGGAGTTGATAATGAGCGGCTAGCCATAGTAGAACGAAGGAAACATGAGGAGGAAATGAATCAAGGGACTTGCAAAAGGGAACCAGATAATGAAACTTCTAAGCAAAGTGGGAATACTAATCAAGGGGGAAGGGATAGAATTGAATCCTAAGAAGGTGAAATGAACAAGTGGGAAGGGTGAGAAAATAATACCAAACTCAGAGAATCAAACATCGTGAGATGAAACCAGAGAAGCATGGGAGAGAAGAAAGAAAGAGAGACAACATGAAGAAAGAGTAAATAACTTGGGGAGAGAAGGGAATTCACCTCAATGAGAATACCAAGCCTCTAGAATAATAATTCCTAAGGAAGGGATAAGAAACCAAAAGCCCACAAAAGCCATTTTTTGAATTCAGTGCAATGAAGAGGATTTCTAGAATTAAAGAAGAATCCTAGATTGGGATGACTATAATACCAAACCTATAGGGGCAATGATTGTTGCAAGTTTTTCCAGAGAATAGTTTGCTCCACCTGAAGATTTTTCATCCAAGGAAGATTTCCAATCCCACGTTCCTTAACAATTCCATGGATCAATAATTTCTAATTAACAAAATCATTATTGTTTCCTATTGTCCATGGTTGTTGGCGTATATTCATGTAGTCATCACTGAACCTTGCATGCTTTGAATTATCTAGCCACCCATCGGGATTATGATTTTTCCATTTTCCATTATTTTCTATTTTGAATCCTAAAATTCACCTATAAGTTGAGATCCAAGCCGATTGTACAAATATTAGACTTAGCATAATCGAACATAAAATCACTGTAGTTCTCCTCAACTACATTCACATGAATTCCATAATCTGGAGTATGGGAGACCATGTAGGTTGCAAGATGCAAGGTGTATTTCCTTCTTCTTTGGTGCCCATAATGTTCATCCTAAGTTGGGGAGAGAAAACTTCCTTAAGTAGCCTCTATGGGGATATCTTTTTATTGTTTAAATATAATCCATATTTTCTTGGGTCAAAATGTAATGTAATGTTATGCCTTGAAATCCTCCATTGACATTGCATTCAAAATATTCATTCCTTAAAAAATTTATACCTTGATTAAGAATTTATGCACTACTTTGAAGAAAGCACCAATCAAGTAAATTAAACCCTAGATCCATCCTCAATCTAGTTGATCTAGATCTCCTTTATTTGTTTGTGCTCTTTCCTATCATCCGACATAACTGAGTATCTCACTCATAACAAACCTACAATATTACTCATGCAAAGTTTTCTTGCTTGAGAGAATATCTCTCTCAATGTCTCATGCCCATGCACATCTCTATGCTCTTTCTAACCATAGACCTGCTCGACCCTATTTTCCAACAATAGACCCTCTTGGCAAACAATAGGCCCTATCAACATTCTTTTCCAACAACATACCCTCTTGTCCATCTTGGCCCTCTTTGCCAACAATAGGCCCTCTCAACCCTGTTTTCCAAAAATAGGTCGTCTTGGCTCTCTTGGCCCAACTCATCCCTCTTGTGCCAACTCGCCCATCCATATTCCATCTCAACCTCTTTGACAACCAAAGACCCTATTGGACCTCTTTGCCAACCACATGCCTTATTGGCCCTCATTGAAATCTGCAGGCCCTCTAAACCCTCTTTAAAAACCATAGGACCTCTCACCCTTACTTAGCTTTCTTTACCCAACTCAACCATCTCAACCCTCTCAGTGTTCTCTCACAAAACACAAGAATGAATCAATAATCGGGTCAAATAAATTGAATTCATGACTTAATAGTGCAAAGGTATACCTGTGGGTGAGAAGACGATATCCCTATACTCTTTCATGATCTTTATCCAATTAATTTTGTTGTGCAATAGAGCCCTTTCTATAGACCATGGAAGAAACCAAAATATTTCCCTTACTTTGATAGTGAATCAGGAAGAAAACAAATTCTCGAGTCTAGTAGATGATATTACTGCATTTCTTAGCAGAGATCAAAGAAATGGTAGTAGTTGGGGATACCTCTTAATCTTGTATAGTTTTCTACCCAAAGTAATAATAACCATACGGGGTTTGGAATCATACACAACATGATGCTTCCAAAAGTATGGTTGGCCTAATAAAATATCAGAAACTTCAAGGGGGTCAACATCACATAATACCTCATCTGTGAAAGGCTTGATGTCGTAGGGTAGGCAACACTTTTGACTGACACAGAGGTATCGCCCTTGGTGGAGCCATTTGATGGTGTATGGTTGTGGTTGTGGTGTTTTTAGCAGGCCTAACCACATAACAACCTCTATGGATATGAGGCCCTTTTGAATCCCACTATTGACAATGAAACATAGTGGAGCACCCTTCACCCACATCTGTGAGAGAAAGAGACACTTACCTTCCTTCGAAGCTTCAGGCTCACTTTGCTTGACCTTGGTGGTGGCAACAATGTCAACATCTGGCTTAGAGTATGAACCTACATCTATTTCTAAAGCCTTTAGCTTGGCCACCAATGACTGCTTTGCATGACATTCATTTGTGTTATGAGAGGGGATCTTGTGGAACTCACACTAATTTCATGTATCTTTTTTGTCTTCCCAATATTATTATTTCCCTGTGGATTCGATGGGTTGTCCTGGGGTGTTCCACTTTGGATTTGTCCTTTGTTTTGCAGTTTGGGGGTGCCCTTTCCCTACTTTCAATTCACAGATACGAAGTCTCACTTCTTCTGTTTAAATTTTTCTCAATTTTGACAGAATATCAGTAAGCCATGCCAAGCGAGGAGATTTCTAGGAACTCAATTTATTCCTGGATGTATTTTGTACAAACATTCAAGGTATTTGAGCACGATATGTTGCTTAGATTCCTTGATATCTAGCTTTTTGCATAAAGTATGAAATATGTTCATGAAGTTTGCCACTTCTTGGTCCCTCTCCTAACATAGTGTGGTCCATTTTATGTACTTGTCTTGATAGCGTCCAACATGATAATATTATTCCTTAACAACATCCTGAAAAAGTTCCAAGAGGATGTGACTGAAAATAGTGGGGATTCCTCCTTGTCACTTTGCTCACAATAAGTTTCCCCACCAGTCCTTGACATGGGGGAGACCTTTAAGAGTGTAAAAGTAATCATTTCTCTATCAGAGAAATTATAGACTGAAAAATATCCTTCTAGCATATTTAACCATTTAACTAAGGAATATGCATTTATTTGGCCTTCAAATATAATAATATCAAAGTTAACTTATACCTTGAAAGGTGCCACACCTTCAAAGTGACTACTGGATGAATATGCATCACTAATTGGTATCCAATGAAGAATCTAGGAAAAGGTATGCATCATCTCATTCCTTTGTTGCTTAAGAGCTTCTTTGTGCAAAAAATTGATAGGATCTCCTTCTCCTCCATATTCTTCCTCCACAGGACATCATCGAGGTTAGCAAGGACAATTTTGCAAGGGATTAAGCAATTCGAGTCCCAACTCCTTATATCCCGACCTCGTTGGGGACATGCACACAAAAATAGAGAAATAACAGACTGCTTTGATACCACTGATCCAAATTTAAGATGGGAATGAAATTAAATACATATTAAAATCAAAACAAAAAAGATACAATGAAATTGAAATTCAATTAATAAATAGAAATACTGAAACTATTTACATGCAAAATGAAAGAAACTAACTTGAATGGTGATATCTTGTCTTTAAGAAGAGATGTGATGATTACACACATTCTTCAACTATGTTACAATGATGATAAAAGCCCTTTTTATCATGAATAAACAATGAGAAACCCTAAACATCCAAAATCCTAACCTAGGAGATGAAGCACCAAAGGCTTATGGGCCCTAGTGGGGTAAGTTGGAACGTCAAATTCCTGGGGTCGTAAATTTGGCATACAATCTTTGTTTGGCATGCATGATAGTTCATTATAAAGGCTTATTTGAGGAGAACATATTTCAACTGCAAATGTTAGTGAAAACTAATGTTTTCATATTCCCCTAAAAAATTTCATTTTGTGCCTCAAAATGACTCTTGAAGTTCAGGACCTAAAAACTACCCAAAATAGAAAACTACCAAAATAGGAAAATGATAGGAAATTGTATTGTGAGCTAAGTGGAATAGGTGGATGGCCACCAATATCCACCTGACTCATCGGCCCTCCTGGCTCTTTTGGACCTCCATAGGCCCTCTTAACATTCCTTTCCAACAATAGGCCCTCTCGACCCTCTTTGCAAATGATAGGTTCTCTTGGCCCTCTTTTCCAACTGTTAGGATCCTATAAAATAGGTAATAATAGTATGTTTGTTCAATTATTTATTTTGAGAATCTTCTTGTGAAATTTAGCCTATAAGTTATAGCCTAAAGTTTCACTTGTCAAAGTCATTCAATCCTTGAAATTATGTGGTCAAATCAGTCTTAGGTTTGGAAGGATTTTTTCTTGTCAAGCTTCTGTAAATGATCTAGCAAGTATTTTCATGATAAAGTATATAGAAGTAGCTTTCCAATGAGCTATAGATCTCCTCAAGAGGACCTCGTATAAAAATTATGGCAAAAAAGAGAATTCTCCCTCAAAGGCTTGAAAATAGTAGAAATATGCTAAATATTGATCTCGGATCCCACATATCAGAGGTATGTAGAGAAAGGCAGTGGAGGTCAAAGTAAAATTAGCGATCAATAATCACCGATATCACATATCGGCGATTGGAGGTCCAATACACAACACAACAACGAAGCATATAGGTGATCTTCGATCATCGATCAGGCACATCAACGATGCGACATATCCGTAGTCAACGAAGTCCAAAGCATATCACAATCAACAATCGGCAAGGACCAAAGCATATCACATTCAGCGATCGACGTTCGCAAGTTGCAGGGATGACAACCTTTAAAACTTGCGATATGTGATTAAACCGTTGGGAAAGTCCTTCAATGTTAAAGCGTCAGGGAAGGTTGAAAAGGTTTAACAAAGAAATTACTTGTAAAACCAGGCTAGGCCAGGCCCTTCTCTCTCCTCCCAAAGGGACGCGTGGCAAGTCAACAATTGGTTCTGATAAGTGCTACGTGGTGGCTGATGTCATCATCATGTGGTCGTACGATGGACATGTGGTAGGAAGATTCAGCATTTTCAAGGGTTAGATGAGGCCAAATAAGGGTGACACATGTCACCAATCACATGATGACACATGGCAGTGACGTGGCATTGATGATGTCATGTGTTGGAAATCAATGATCAAAGGTTGAGGTGTGTTGTTCATTATAATGGAATCACTGATTGGAATTCTCTGATTGAGGGGCTCTGATACGGGGGCTGGCCCATGGTGCGAAGAACACAAGGAAGCAAAGGTTGGTGCTGATAATAGGAGTTATTGCATATTGGCATTCACAAATTTTGTAGTGTGCAACCAAAAGCAACACTATAAATCACCGATTGTGATGTTCTGGTATCTTAAAGGGACCAGGCGCATGCGTTATGGTTTTATGATTTTTTTAAGTATAATGCAACACTTCAAAGAATCGCCCCCCTTCTAGCCAAAGAGTTTTAACATGCAAAGAGGCTTTAGCCCTGAGATTCCACCTGAGCCCCGAGGGCTTGGCGCATCGGAGATTTCACACCTTGCATAATATAAAGTGGCATACGATGGAAAGTCCCTATATTGGGTTTGGCATACATTTTTTTAGTTTAAAGAGCTCAGGCGCCAAAAGATTTTATGAAGGAAGAAACAATCCCGACATCAAATAAAAGCCTTAGCACCATAAGGAATAACACCAAGTCATAGCCCTTGGTCCTATGCAAATAAATACAAGAAGGGGCTAAACACAAAAGGGCCAAGGGAATATTGAAATTCACTGTCATTTTAATGTTTCTTAAGTAAAGTTTTGATGAGGAAAAAGCTTCGAAATAACATCATGGTGATATTACAAGGTTTAAAGGCTCCCGGAATGAAATAAGTTGAAGTGTTAGAGCATGAATGGATCAACATCTATTGAATCATGGGAAAAGAGAAACATAATGTTTGTATGGAAAATTCTGTGAAAACAACTACAGCCACTCAGATTTCAAGAAAGAGGATCTATATTGAAATACTAATTTCCAATTGTTAAGGCTCAAAATTTTCAGTGGAAACGAATGAGAAAGAAGAAGCAGCTGCAGAGGGACCTATTCTATTTTCAAGGAAGCAATTCACCATTTTTCTATTACCTGAATAAAATAAGATTTCTTATATCTATTCTAAGACATATAAAATCTCTAAGTTCATCTTTGCATTCATGAATTTGAGAGATGTTTAATTTATCTCTGTTTCTGTAATTAAGTCATATATATTATTTTGCAAAACTGTATGTCAAGCATTATTTAAACATTTCATGAAGATTTAATAAGGGTTGGAACTCGTATGAAGAAAGGCTATATATTGATGTAAGTTGTACATTATACTAAAAGGGATCAATTTGCAATAATACAGAGAGCTTTGTTCTAGGATTCTCGTGTCAAGGAATTGGTGATGTA
Organism: Pinus taeda; assembly: GCA_000404065.3. Classification (NCBI taxonomy): domain Eukaryota; kingdom Viridiplantae; phylum Streptophyta; class Pinopsida; order Pinales; family Pinaceae; genus Pinus; species Pinus taeda. Next base: position 20,808 of record APFE030060228.1, read on the forward strand.
CTATCTCTTGTGAAATTGTTTATTCCTTCAATTTTCCATATGTTTTCTATCTTTATTGTTTCAAGAAGATTAAGGGTTGAATTTACTTAATTGTACTCTGCTCTGGCTTGTAAATAATATTAATGTTTTCTTTATGATGTTAAATATTGAATTCATCACAATATGCTCTATACTTAATTGAACCTTAGTCATATTCATCTTTTTCACTACACAGACACTCTTTAAGATCCAAAATCTTGTCTATCCTGCCCTGTTACAACTTCTCTATTATTTTGTGATTGATTACCTAAAGTTTCATGACTCAATGTCCAATGGAATTTCCCTGCATATTTCAATGAAACCTTTGAAATATCCCACCTCACACTTTCATAACTAGCCTAATATCTTGAAAAAAATCTAAATCATATTGATAGATCCCTCCCTAAAGATGGAAGGGCTAGATCCCAACTTTTAAAGTGGTTTTGTGGTTACCTCTGGGTTTCTCTCCTTAGCCTAGGGAAATTACAGAGTGATATCACCAACAACAATCCCTCTTGGCCCTATTGGCACTCCCTTCCCAACTCGGCCATCTCAACCTTTTTTTGACATCGATAGTCCATCTCGGCCCTATAACCAATGGCCCTCTTGGACCTATTTTCCAAGCCTAGGCCCTATCGACCCTCTTTAAAAATCACTGGCCCTATTGGCCCTATCAGTCCACTACATGCCTTCTTGCCCCTATCGACCCTCTTTCCGACCATAGACCTTCTCATCCCTCTCGATGTTCTCTCGTAAACCACAAGAGTGAATCACTCACCCTTGCACTTGTACTTTTCCAAAGGGTGCGATACCAAGGGTCGTCATAATACCACGGGTCTATACCATGGGTTTATGGGTGCAAATCCCTGTCACTTAGCCCACTTTCTCGACATGCGAGAATACTCTTGATGCTACCAAAACATAAACAAAATGATCTAATATTTTTCACTTAAATTGAATCTCCTTTCTCCACCTCTTGTATTTGCTTGATGTTGTTACTTAAATGTATTGCTTTCCTTCATTAAACTAATCAAGTAGAGCTAAAAGGGTTTTCACTTTGTTTTGCAAATGAGATCTAGGGATTTGTTAGTTGTAAAATAGGAAAGCTTATATTCTGAGTCATGTGCACATGATTGATGTAGTTGGCATCCTGTTCTTACTTATCCATTCAACAATTTGAGATTTGTCAAGAAGCACAAGTTATAAGTTCTTTGTTATTGAAACATTGGTTACCACTTGCTTAGGTAAACTTAGTGAAGTGAAACTTATTTTATTCATCACTATCATTCCAATCACCTTGCGCGCATCAAAGTAGTACATTCATATGCAAAATCCTATAATACTTTGTTAATTCATTGTGGCCTAGATGATACTAAATTTTGTTCTATGTTGTCTTATGACTTATGATTGTTGTAACCCCTCAATAGGTATGAGAGATGAGTTGTTTATGATAACTACTAGCTTGTCTATTTCACCTCCTCTTGTATTTTCTTGATCATTTCAAAGGCTTCAAAGATTCTATTAAAACTTATGTTCATTCATACTAAACAATTACATATACCCATTGGCTCTGGTTCCTCCTCAACTTGCCACTTTGAAACTAGCCTAGAGGAAGATCAGGAGACCTTTCATCCATAGTATCAACATACTTAAAGAAAGTTGAAACTTGGGCCATAGGGATTGTTAGGGCATATGATAAATAATAGTAGAAAACACAAATTGGATCACATGCCTACCCAAAGAATTAATTAGAACCAGATCCCAATTACCTAACTGATGACAAACATAAAGCAAAGACCCTACAAGGAGCACAAACATAGAAACTAAGTGGAAAGGGAGGCACTGACCTTAATCACAAATTGCTTAGCTTGGTGAGAGCCACTAGGGCTAGGAATTATAGCTTCCCCAACCTCCAAGCTCACAAGTCATTTGTCAATATCCTACAATTGCACAACCACATCATCCAACACCTTTGGAATTTCATTCTTAGCAACGTTCTTGTCCGACAAGACTCTGCATAAGAATGTCTTCATTCTCTAATAGAGTTACACTTTATGTAGCTATTAGATCGGTTGTCTACATGTATTACCTATTAGGAATGCAAACTGCGAATATTGTTAGTTGACATGTATGCCCATTGCACCAAATCATCCTCTTCCACGTCCTTTAGCTATTCTTTAATTTTTTCCAGGGTTTGTTGGTCAAAATCACATGTTGATTCTGCGGCCGGCATTCGAGCTCGTGAACCACGAGTGGTACCACAACCCCCTCCACCTCTGTCACCTCTACCTTTGTGACAACAAGTTGTCTAGCACAGCATGATCAACCACACACTAACTATGCATAATTGAGGAAAGTAACACACTTCCCTTATTTATGGAGCGGCTTGGTGAGAGCATAGTAGCCTTGTTCATGAACTCACTGTCTTAATCAACCCATATAAAAAAACAATTTACTATTTTAAATATAAAAAAAATTAATTAGAAAAACCCTAAATTATATACATATTTCCATTAGGATAATCTAATCCTAATACCACTTAACCATGAAATTATTAATAAAATATCATAAATACCATGTCCATCAAACCGTGTATTATTAATACACTGATTCTTCATTTTAGAAAACAATTTTATTTTAAAATTACAACAAATATATTTTAGATAATCTAAGCCTAATACCACTTAACCATGAAATTATTAATGAAATATCATAAATACCATGCCCATCAAACCATGTACTAATGCACTGATTCTTCGTTTTAGAGAACAACCTTATTTAAAAATTATAGCAACAATTAATTGATGGGAAGTTGGATTTTTTCGTTGTTCTATATAAATATAAATATTTAGTTTT